>LKNJ01000479.1:0-17431 GCA_002120245.1 Maccullochella peelii | reverse complement strand
TGTGTGTGTATATATATATATATATATGTATTGATTTAGTTAAAAAAAACGGTGTTTGATAAGTCATTTAAAATGGTTGATTTGTAAACATGTACAATGCAATGCATAATGAAGAACACGGAGGCTGAATATTTCTGTATTGTTTATTTACAGTTTTCACCACAACATGTTAATGAAGAAGAACGATAGTAAATGATCAACCTTGCTACGACTCTGTCTTCATTGACTACGGTTTAGCTTGATGTTTAGTCAGTTTCAACACGCTGCACGAGAACATTACAGGTTTTAAATGTCGCAAGGGGCAAATGGTAAAAGAAGATGGAGCCACAGTCATGTGACTGTGATGGAGATAAAGAGATAAAGAGATGTAGGCAACGGGTGCAGTTTAGGTGAATCTCAAACATCATCGAGGCAAACAACAGCTGCATTTCTTTTGCAAGCTTAACCACCTCCCTGCCATGTTGTCCTGTATTTCATTACAGCAGCCAGTAGCCTCATAGCTTTTGCTCCACCAGAATCTGGAAAAGCTCAGTAGCCATTATTCTGCTCAATGAATTCCAGTGTTTGTATACTTGTAGACTATGTGAGGGAACTGACTGCTAAGCCTGACCTACTCGGACACTCTCACTGCCTTAGACATACAAAATGTCTTTTGTTGTGTAGGAAGATGTCAGGTGAACACAAGGCGGAAACGGAGTTATGAACCAAATGGCAATAAAGCAATAGACTGAAGAATTAGCATTTTTCTCTGTGGGTTTCTGTGACAATTGCAGAAATTGAGCAGCAGCAACTCTCTTCAAATAGTATTTGACAAAATAATAATTTATATTAAATTTTGCATCAAAGGAAGTATAAATTTGAAGGAAAGCCTCACAGGCAATTCAATAATTCAAGACTGGAATGAAAACTGCCACTGTCTGTGCATCGTAGCATTACATTTATTCCAAAGAGGCAACTGAATGGAAGGAAGTGAAGAGTGCAGAGCAGTGCAGTGGCCCAATAGCTGAGATGCAAAGAATGCTTTCTACTGAGTGCATGTCTGCATAGAGAAATGTTGTACTGTGTCCTGCTAGATGAGATGATGTCAAGAATGGAGAAGCCAGTTTTGCATACGCAGCAGAGAGCAGGGCACAAGGAGATGGATAACCTTCAATTCTCTGTTGGAAAAAGGACATTTTCTGTGTGCAAAGTGTTACCCAGGCAACAGCAGCAGCAGGACTTTTGAAAAGCCCCAGGAACCTGTATATTTACTTCTCTTCTTGCCTCAAAATCAGCCTCTGTTAGTCACATGCACTTTGTGGCCTTGGTTTTTGTCAAGGAGAATTTCTCACATCTTCCTAATGCCAGTGTAAAATATCTGGATTTACAAGACGGCTCAATACATTGTAAGTTAAGAAACGCTGCCAAACGCTGAAAACATAAAAAACACTGCAATTGTGTTGCTGTCGAAAAAGGAGATACTCCTAAACTCGTCTTCAACTCACACATCCTTCCCCTCTCACCTCTCCATACCCCTCCTTTTTTCTCCCTCCATCCATTTTCCTTCCCATCCAGTTCATGTCCAGGTTGGGATTTCCCCAAGGCTCCCCAAAGGACCCGGGTCAGTAAAGGCTCTGGCAGTGTGAGTTGAAAGCTCAGCTGGAGGTACATCACTGATCCGCTCCGATGCGAAGCTCAGCTCTCCTGTCTCCTCACTGCTTAATTATTTTCCCTGGGAAAACAACAGCCAGACTGATACCTGGTAACTGTGGCTGAATGACAAGCATTTGATCTCCATGCAGCGGCTGTATGGAGGAATAACTCAGTAACCTTTCTCTGACAAGCAGATAATTGTCTTCTCCCTGCATATAACAGGGAAGTTATGGGGCTCTGCTGCAGATGGGCTAAACAGCAGGCGAAACACCACAGAAGAGACACAAATAACAGGGTCAGAGAGATGTAGCATATATCAGCTGAGTTTTTCCATATGCACAGTGCAAACACTGTGCATTATTTTTAAATTACAAAGCCACATGAATGGCGAACAGCCCCACCCACTCTTAGATCAATACCCTGGAGACAACAGAACAAGGAAACAACTGAAGCAGAGGCATTCAAATAATTTAATATAACTGCCAAATGCTGGACATGAGGCCACTTTTAAATACCTTAGGAGCAACATAATGGAGCACAATTATAGTGAGGCAGACACATTCACATGGCTCATGCAGGCTGCCAGGGGGTCATGAGATTCCAGTGCGATACAAAAGCCTCAGACGCTCCTACTTTCAGAGACTGGTCTATAAAAATAAAATTTCAGTTCCATCTGTCAGTCGGTCCACACAGGATATTTTGCATGCATGAGGGAAAGGAGCAGCGCTGTATTTGCTTTGCATACTGTCTGTGTGTGTGTGTGTGTGTGTGGTATTAAGCGAGGCAGAGTGATGTAAACTTCACGAGCACAATGGTTTGCAGGAGCCTGTTACATGTTGTTTCCCCAGCAAAATGGGGATGCTGCTGCTGCAGCATTTGAAGTCGACTCAGACATCTGCAACTAGCAGAGAGGAACAAGCTTGTTTTCCCCAGACTGCTATGGTAACACTGTCCTGACAACTAGACATGGAATGTAAATACATACTCTTAGCTAAACTAGCCCAGAATCCTGTCCTCCACAATGGTGCTCTGATTGCAAAGCCCAACGAAAACTGTCTCCATGGAAATGCATTCTCCAACAAAGTCTCTTTTCCACCATCTCCTCAATCTTATTTATAGAATGGTGGAGCACTAGCTAGCTGGCAACTGATGAGTAACAGCATAGTGAGAATGGAAATGTCTAGTATCTCCACCTCTCCTTGCTGCCTGTCTTTTTGCTCACAGTTTCATTTCAAATCAAAGGCTTTGAACAAGCGTTCACACTAACAGCTGACTGACAATCCCCAAGTCTCACAAGAGAAAGCAGGATTTATGTCTGTGAAGTTGTGAGAGGCTTGTGTGTGTTTCAGGCTGATGCAAGGCCTGCAGGGTATGCACACACATCCATGCCAGACAGCAGTGTAAAGACAGCAGGTGTCTGGGTCATCGCTAACCTTCTCTGGCAGAAGGTCGTGGGACTCTGCGGTCCATTTCTTTTTGACCTCCGTGGGTGGAATGAGGATGAGAAAACCACAGGCGTTTTTGAGGTCAACAGCTTCTTCCTCAATCTCCATCACGAAAAGGGTGTGATGCAAGTGTGTGTACGCACATGTCCAAAAATAAATAAATAAAGATAGATATTTGTCATTTCTCTCAAGGGTCTGTCATAAAACAAAGAGCTGGACTAGCGTAGCTACAGCGCACCTGCAGCACAGCCTCAGCCTGCTAAGTGAGCAACAAAAAGACCTTCATCTCAGTGCCTTTAAAGTAACAGTCACAATCTGAAAACGCTGTCATGGCTCAAGGGAAAAATCCTCCTCAATCGTGAGGATAGTGCTAACTAGCATCAGCCTACTTGAATGCCATGCTTCTTAATATCACACTGCAGTTGCACCATAAAGATGAGCTCCTACAGACAGCGTAGCGTTAACTCAATGACCGAGAACAACAATTATGGCTGTTAGCTTTCATTAAGACAGACAGTCTCAATGACCTCTTACGCGTCGGCATAATTTTATTCAAACTCTACCACATCTGTGGTGCTGCTGCTGTTACTATTGCATATCCATTCTTAAATTGATGCCCTGATACTGCTGTGAGTCAAGAGGTAAGTGCTCTTTCAATCCAGAGAACAAAAGAATTTCAAAATCTTCCGTGTCGGATCGTTACATCAGAGACCTCATCAACAAAAGATTATTGCAGCAGAGCTATTTACATAAGCAATTTACTTACTGCCCTGCTTCCCAGAGGTGCCTTTGAGCAGAGACAAGATTGTATCTCTCACACATCGTACCCTCTACGTCCTTTCTGACTTTCACATACAGTACAAGAAGACAGAACACCACTTTATGAGGCATGGCACAGTATTTTACAATAGGCCATGATAGATTGGCCCCTTGTAAAGTTGGGTCAAATGACAATCTGCATATATTCGTGAGACAATATCAATTTGTCAACTGTAAGAGATTTTTCTATACAGTTTATACTGAGATAGCGGGCCCTTTTAATACAGTATCTCTGGTTGTATTAGGTCACTGTGGCCAGTGTTGCAAACCAATGGGCAGAACTGCTTTATGCAAATATTAGATTTACAGGGTTATTTTGCAACAGTGTATAGTACTACTATTTTTCAAGTAGGTTTTTCAATTGACTTTACAGAACATTTAGAGATAATTTACACTATATATATATATATATATATATATATATATAAATATATATCCAAAAATGAATAAATAAAGATGGATATTTCTTAAATATATTAAACTGCACCCTAACTGCAGATTTGACCCCTCCCCACCTCTTCTCATGGCCATACAATTTCAGCTCAGCTCTACGAAACAGACATGCTTATTCCACGTGTTTCTCCAGCCATTGATCCACATGCTGACACAGGAGTTAATTAAAAGAGACAAGGCACAAAGCTCAGACCCCTGATTTAATTAAAACTAACACTTAAGTAGTCAGAGGAGACAGGCATCCAATCAACAGGAAATGTATTAGAATATTCGCCTTGAAGAGTACCAAAAAACTATACATGCACACCAAAAAGCATGAGCTTGGGTTATGATTGAGCTTGTCGTGACCTCTGCGAGACATGGCTTGTCTCTCCGGTCCAGCTAATCATTACAAATAAAACAATGGGACTTGGACAGAGGTGTGCATCTTTGTTTGTTTTCTCCATGCCGAATCCCCTGTGTGTGCTTGTGTCTAGTGGCACTGCTACATTCAGGGTAATTACAGTGCAAACAAACTGGGCGCCAGGCAGAACAGAGAGTCTTGCTTTCTGGGGCTCATTGACTCCCTGGATGTGCTCAGAGTCTGATCAATCTCAGCCCTTAAATTCTGGCTGTGTAATGAGGTTGTCACAACCATCATTCAGAAAACACGGACAGCCCTCATTTCAGGCAGAGAGCAGGCAGCGAAGAGGGACAAAATAGATATTGTGAAGTTTTGTGGGTCAGCATAAACGGGCCTTGAAGCTCCTGGAGACACAACAAGGGAGAGCACAGCAAAGCCTGTTTCACTCCAGTGTACTATATGTTGCTTGTGGGTAGCAGATATCCTTTTTCCTGTCATGACCTTTCACACATGTTGTCTCTGCAGCTGCCAGGCAACCACTTGTTCCTGTGTGCCTTCTGAGATACCCATTTATTCCATGTTTAAAGGACGCCTCCATTTGAAAATCAGACAGCTTCTATATTCATAATTTTTCTAAATGAACACTATAGAATGGGAACAGGATCAACTGATAGTGTTATAAAGTGACTTTACATATAATTACTAACTCAAAAAAGTGGATATACAGTTAAGTAACTCTTTAAAAAGGGAGCCTGTGGAGTTGTCCTTTAAACTAAGAAAGTTACGTTTATTTTAAAGTCTAACGTGTTGAATGTGTTTCCTTCCTTCCATTTGAAAAGCCATTTTTTTAAATATTTGACCATGTTTGTTAGCTAAGTCTAGTCTTCTTTTTCCCTGCCTGTGCTGGCGCATAACTGACACCAACTGTTGAACAGTGAAGTAGCATGAAACGATAGCTAACAATGTTTATCTTGTGCGTCTTAAAGTGTGGGCGCACAAAATATACACAAAACGGGGCCCACTGATGAAAACATTGCGCCCTAGTGCCAATAGTGGTCAAAAACACCACAGAGTAACTTTAAAATCACATTTCTAGAAATTAGAAATCATGGAGAAAATAATACGCCATATCAACAAATATACTTATTTTAGTAATTCTACGTCTTTCAGATTTGCTTTGATCATGAGAACATGTGATGACCTTTAAGGAGACACTTCAGGAAATCTGCATGTTTCTTTGATTTGCTCTTGGCACAAAGGGTGGAGAAGTAGTACATGCATGCAATTTTACACAAGCTCTATTACAATGGCTGCAACTAACGCGTGCCAACCACCCGACGCTAAAAAGAAACAACAAACAGCAGCCTACTTGGCACCACGCCTCCCTAAGCCACCATGCAGTAAGAATTCCTCTCAAGTCGACACACACTCCCACCAGCCACAATGACCTCAACACAAGGATGATGTCACAGCTCTCCATACATCCTGTTTAACCATGACCAGCAAAGCCCTCATTTCCCTGATAACCTAACACCAGCATGTCTCACCACACAGACACACTTTGAAATGCATGCAGAGAGATTTCCTTCCAGCCGAGCAGCAGCCTCATCCGTCCTCTTCACCTCAGAGATCAACTGGCTTTATCACAGGAGACACTGGCCTGTACTCTCAAATCGCCGGGACAAAAAAAAAAAGGTGTAACGAACTTGAAAATGTCAAACCCTCTTGCCTTGTTTGTGTGTGTGTGTGTGTGTGTGTGTGTGTGTGTGGGGAGGGCATCCAAGTGATTAGCGTGCCATTAGCATGTTTAAGTTTGCAGGGGTCCCCCCTTGAAAGTGAACTGTTCAGGAATTTGAGCGCTTTATTTGCCTTTTAAGGTTAAGGATCTTCATCATCTGCAACAAGTGTTGTATTCTATTTTGGTTAAACTGTAAGTTAATGAAGCAGAATTGTGTCCTTAAATGCCCTGTAATGTGTTACTTATTCCTCCAACAGAGTTTCTAAGTGACTTGTATGCATGCATAAATAAACCCAAATCAGTTGTCAGGGATCTTAAATGCTCATGCTTCACCATCATATATGACAGATCTCATTTAGATGTATCCTTCTGAAAACGGTGCTCATTATATTTTGGACGGTGCTGATAATATTCACAGGCTATTCTGTAGATGGCAGCAGCATTTCTACCACTTGGTTGAGCATTTTGACCTATGTGTCTACTCATTTAAAACAGAGTAATGATCTTCTGAAGAGTAAAACTCCAATTTCGAGGCAGACTGTGTTCTACTGTTAGACAGATGTAATAATCCTTTCAGTTCTGCTGGCAGTGACATGGGAAAGCTATAATGAGAAGCAACCCATCTTACCCAGTTCCTCTTCAGTGGAAGAGGTGAGCCTGAGGCCGAGGGTATCCTCACATCACACAATCCCAACATTCCTCCCAGCCATTGCTCCATCATGAAAACAGGACTCATTCATACATAATTTTACCAATTCCAATTAAGAGCAGCCTCACTGTTGACAGCTAAGCTAGCTTCTTCTCTCCTGCTGCCTGTCTCACAGTAATTATTCTCCTCTTGCTGCCCTGCCCTGATATGATTGTTTTCTGCTTCTCACTACACAATTGTAATTTATGGATCCGTCAGAATCAATATACCATATTGTTTTCAATTCAATATAGCAGCACAATGTAGATAAGTGGGAGCAAGGCAGAAATACTGGGCAGAATGTTTTCAGAGAATACAGCTCTATCATGGGACTGATATGAGAAGCTGTACACACAATATTCTGATTACTGTTTTTATGGTCATTAGGATACAAAGTCTATCTAATCTTGACTCAGTGTGCCTGCTAAGTATGTATATCTGCAGCTCAGAGACGTTTAAATGGGAGGGCCATACATTCAAGTAGGAGGGTCTTACTTCTGAGTAAAGGTGTGCACAAACCGGAATTAGCAAAGTGAAATTTACTTGCATGGTTTGGGAAAAGGCAGGTGAGACAGGAAATATTGCTGGCAAGCAATAATGAGTTGCAAGTTGAAAATGATACGCCTATTTGTCAAAAGCTTAATTGTCACTACTCACTGTCAATATCCCTGCCCTCAGCCAGCGCCCGTCCTACTCTGCTGCTTGTATTAACTCACCATGAACTTGTACAAACAAGGGTATAAACAATCAATACTTCCTGAAGAAGAGGTCAACCCCACCCTCCGTCCCTGCTACTTAGCTACATGTTAGAGAGTTCAATCAAACAGAACCCTGCAAAGCAAACAAGGTGGGATCCATTTGCAACAGGAAGCAAATGCATCTTGTTCCCCTTTCTCACCGAAACTAGTGAGGACAGAATTCTGGTGTGACGGCACCGTGAGAGGAGCCAGTTCTCCTCCAACAAAAGAAAGGTAGACAACCACACATGAGTACACTCAGGTAACATATTAGCACACTATGAGCATTTGCAATTAAGGCCGTCCTACTTTTAAGGTTCTCTGGCCTGCGGATATAGCAGACTCTCTCCCTCTCATACTGTCCCCCATTGTACTTTTGTTGCTCCTGTAATTTTCAACTTGCCAAGGTTTTATGTAAATCAAATGTAATAAATGAATAAAACATGTCCAACGAAGCCCACAACAACACAAATAGTACATACAGAATGTAAACTGCAGAATGAATATGCAGAAGATGACCACAGGCAGCATTATATGAAACTGTTCAGATTTTGGCAGCAGAGTTACAATACATTGTACTGCAATACTTAATAGTTGCAGTGCTTGTCTAGCATCTCAATCTGGAAATGCTGCTCTCACATAACTGCCACACTTTTTCTTCTTTGACAGTTTTGGGCACAACTGCCCTTCATACAAGCTAAATCTGCCCAGTCTAATTTACCCTGCTCGTTTGGACCCAGCATTGCCACAGATTAGTTTTGCTGTCACAACAATGAGCCCAATCCTATATCTAATAGCATGAAAGGCTGGGCTGCTGACGACCTTCAGGTTGTAGCAGCAGCCTCACCTGCCCTCCTGGCAGAGGACGACACCAGCCCGACGTCCCAGAGATGAGAAGGGGGTAACCAAGCGTTGCTTCCATCCATCATCACATTACCCACGTTGGCCTAGTTTAATGTCCCTTTCAGACTTGACTGGAGACACGCTGGGCCACACAGAAACATGCGAAGCAGCTAATTAGTCTATGTCAACAGCAGAGGTTCACCAGTCATTTCAAGGGTGAAATCCCTTCTAGAGTACTAATGAGGACTTTGTCCATCAGAATAGTCTCATCCATTACAATGCTACAGCATCTCCATAATGAACAACAGATTACAGAAGCATGTGGCCCTTCAGTGTAGTAAGGGGTTATAACTGTACTGTATATACAAACAAGGAGACTTTCTTCAGTAAGCATCTATTACTGAATCTTTTTGCCTTCCAGGACAGTTCTTTTGACCATGGGGCAAACAGCTGGTGAGCGTGAGAAAGGTTACAGTGCTGAGCAGGTGCTGTAATGTGAAGGACTCAGAGAGCAGGGGGAAATTAGAAGAAGAAAGCACAGGGGAAACAGGACACGCACTAGCATATGTCTGGAGATCTAGCAGAGCGGGGTAAGCAAAGGGAGTTTTTCTCCCTATGCCCATGAAATGAGCTAAAAAGACCTTGTTTAGAAAAATCATGCAGTCATATAGTGACAAACTACACAGCTGTTCATGGGGTATAAAAATACCTGGGTAAAAATACATGCAGTAGAAGCTGTTTTGCGAGTGACATGAGATGTTGTAATGTGATTATCACTATACAATATCCAACAGCATAATGACCCACTTTAGTCAATGAGATGTTGAAATATTGTAAGAATGTTATCACTTCAGTTGCTGCAGTCTTATATTTATACTGCTTATTTCACCCAGAACTACGTATGTCAACACAATCTCAAGTTTATAGCTCAACCATCTCACAGACCTGTTAACCTAATTGTAACAGAAACAGCAAGAAGAATGATGGAAACTCTGTAGAAAAATGTCAAAAAATGGGTGCAGCTGAACAAATGCACCACTCTCAGTTTCAGTGCAGAACGCCTGCCAGGTCAGCCATAACAGACACTGGAAATTACTCTGGCTACTGCTTGCCAGGGTGATCGCCACTTGAGCTGACAGGAGCTCTGTCAGAAACACAGCTGCTAAAGCCATCAGCATTTCATCACTGTACCAAGATGACAACGACACACACTTGTTATTTTGTTTGATGGGGAGACAATCCGTGACATTTTCACTGCGCTGCCATGAGGTGCCAGCAAAGGCAAATGCAGAGTAAGGCAACAGGTGAAAATGAGAAGTACAGGTGTTCACCCTTAACCCAGTCTCATTAAGGCCAAGTACCCAGTCCCAGTTATACAGTTATATTCTATTGTGTGTAAATCTTTTTCTGTCACTGTTGCATATTTTGCAAGCACCTGCAAGCACCAAAACTACTTCTGTTACTACTGTTTTTTGGAATCAGGAATGACAAAAATGGTCAACACTAATAATATCTTTCAATATTTTATCTTTCAATATCTTGTGTTGCTTATTTGATGATCAAATGATTCATTGCTGTATGTTCTGTAAGTCTACCGTCAACCTTACCTTTTACCGTGATCCCCTGCACAAACACAATCAAATGAGAGCAAACAGCAGTACTAAAGAGACACACCGCTTGGCTAACAAAACAAAGGATATAATGTTGTAGCAACATGGCCTCATTTCTGGAAAACTGTTCCCAACAACACAGACACACAGGGGTCATGGCTTGTGACTAATTCAAGATTTTACTGGGCACCGAAGTCCTCCTGAAGGGCAAATACATCAAGGGAAATGCAGTCATTCTGTATCTAGACATTGGTCTAACTAAGATAGGTTGCCACTGAAGCAGAATGACCTAACATGCCTGCCTGGCGATAGAAGATTGGTTGTCTCTCCTCTATTTCCTATTCATTGCTCTACAGCCCACTATCTAAAACTAATTCAAACAGTGAAGAAGTGGGCAGTCAGTAGTGGACTGAACTACTCAGTTGTTCAACTTAGTGGGGATGGATATGAAACTGGCTTAAAGCCGAGATACACTGTAATGTTTCTGAATGATTTTGGTCCAAGACCAGAATTAGCCAAACCAATGTGCAAATTAATGATGTTTCATTCAACATTTTCAATAGCTATAATACACTATTTCTATTGTATAGTGTTATATTGCTGATCTTATTTTATCAACTGACAACTTGATAGCTCCCAGCCCTGAGACAATGTCCTCTTTTATGTGATCATTCCCTAAACTTCTAAATATAGTATATTAAGGGTTCTTTTGGAGTTTTTCCTTGTCCATGACTGACATGACTTCACTAAATTAGTTCTTCGTGTATTTTACTATAAAGCAAAAAAGCACTTCAAAAAGCAGTTTATTCATACTGTATAGCCACTCTGGTATCGGTGCCACTTATGCTGTATGCTAATGTGGAAAGTGTATGCATGTAAAGACCAGTAGCACATGGCATGGTACGTGGACTGAATGGAATATCCATTCAACAAGTCAATAATGTTTGTAACCATACCTTTGACTGACTGAAATTCTATCCTATCACTTCTCCTCATATAGCCTAGCAAGAGTGTATGAAACCCCGCAGCAAAATTCAGATCAATTTTCTCACCCACTAAAGAAAACCCTCTAAATTGCACTTCATGCCCATTAAAATTGCCCCAGTGTACCGATAGTAATCCAATATCAGTGAAAAGGTGTAACAGTACAGCTGCTCTGACCAAAGATTATTAAGACTCCTCTCCAGCAGAGGTAGCAGACATGTTACGATAAGGTCTGAGAACAGACATGCAGGTTGTCATCATAAACCTCTAGTGTCATAAACTGCCAATCCAGCTCTAGCACCGAAATGCCATCGATTATTTTCCATGCAGGAGAGGGCCATACACCTGTCAATCATCAGACTCCAAAGTGAAGAATCAAATCCTTAATTAGCCTTGACCACCTAAATGACAGCTAATGTGACATTCCACTCAGCATTGCATGTCAAAATGTTTGGCCCTCCATACAAAACGCATATTTTCCCACTCTCAGTCATACATGTAGCCTAAATGTGAGATCATAACTGGAGTCAGAAACCAATTTATCTATAAAGGGAAACATTACATTAATGAAACTGTGTGGACAGGTTTTATCAATCATTCATCCTTCTTATCACCTTTCTAGCAGACCACAGCTACAAAGCTGACAGTCGCTCTCTTATCACACTAATCCGGATAACTTCAGCACTGAGCCCGTGAAGGCAGCAGGGATAAATTAGTTTACTCCTACACTGATTGAATTAAAAGCCAGGAGTGGGCCTCGACCCCCTGGCCCCAAAGACTACAGCCACCAACTGCTCAGCTTTAATGAACATGTCAGCTTAAGTGGAAATAAATAACTACAGAAAACATGATTTGATTCCTCTTTTACTCCCAAGTTCACCATGAGACCCTACATTTTAGACACAACATATGGGAATATTCATTCATAAGATTAAACTCCCCTGCCACACTTCAAGACAGCAGCTTTTTATATCACAGCTGACTCAATAGTAATCCTGTGCAGGTTAAAAGTGAGCCTTGAAGCCCATATTCTGCTTTGCATCCATGGGGAGATGACCCATCATGACTGCACCATGTTATAGAAGCAGCAGTCAGAGCAGTTAGTCTGCTTGAAGTTGAGCTCCAGACAGCAAGTGTCTTTGAGGAACATGTCCCACTAACAGACACTACATGCTTAATGGCAACTCATAAGTATGTGTCCCACTGCAGCTTTATAGACACAAATCTAGAAATAGAGAGTTCCCACACTGCGGTGAAGGACTCACAAATGAATACAGAAGCTTGGCTGTCACACAGTGACAGGCCCGCATTAGCAGCTGTGGCAGCAACGCTTCGATGGACGAAGACACAATATGACAGGCAAACAAAACTACAACCTGAGCGGACTGAAATAAAATGAAAACTTATTAGGACCAAGTCTGCCAAGAGACAGTGAGCCGCAACTCACTCTGTAAAATCACTTAAGGTTTAAATGGGCCTACTTATTTTAGAAGAGGGGAGAATATTAGCTCTCCACAGGGGTAAATGTGCTCTATTGTAATGGTTCACAGTGGGCGATAGCACCAGGGGCCGGTGTGAAGATATGGACCAAGTGAGTCTATTCTGGCAGCTACTTAACCTCCACTGTTTCACAGGAAGAAGAGCCTCATTTAATTTCACAAGGCCTGTGGCATGTGTGCTGGTGTATATGAGGGAGGAGCAATGCAGGAATAACATGAGAAAGAGAGTAATCATAAATCAAATAGGGAGTAAGAAAAAAAGACAGAAAGGGAGTGAGTTGTGTGGCAAAAGAAGACTCTTACAAAATATCACAGCAGTACTCCTAGGTACGTTCTGCCCTGGGCTGCAATGACTTCCTCATTCTTTCGTATTCAAGTCCATCCTGTGCCTCACCTCCCCCCTAGGGCAGCTGCTGTAAAGGAGGGAGTGGGTGACAGAGGCGGGAACAAGATGTGCAACTATTGCACTGTAGTGACAGTTTTGTAAACACAATTACCCTCCTCTTATTGTGAGCATTTTTGAGGCTGCATCTATTGCTACAGTGGCCGTGTAAAGGACCTGCATCAGCTTTCAGGAAAACCCAGGATCTCCCAGCTGAATGGGGAAACACCCGCAGGGAGGGGAGAAACAGCAGGCCAGCTGGAGAGTCTGACATCATCCAAGCATGGGCTTCCATGTTTCTGTGAAGTCTCATATGTATATATGTGTGTGTGTGTGTGTGTGTGTGTGTGTGTGTGTGTGTGTGTGTGCGTGTGTGTGTGTGTGTGCGCGTGTGCGTGTGTGTGTGAGACAGCACAACTGTAGTTTTCCTCTCTAGCTTTGGGCAGACATTCATTATTCTGAGTTTCTGCTGCTGCTGCTGCACCACCACGCACGGACGCTGCGGTTCACACACCACGTAGAAGAAGAGAGATGAGGGGAACCATCGGTCACGGACTGTCTAACAACCAAACCTTCCCGAAGCTGCAGCCCACAAGCTGCTCACACCAAACATCCTTATTGGAACAACCCAAAAATAAGACACCCAACCCCGGCCGTCGGCAATCAAACCAATCCCATCTACTGCAGAAATAAACCAACACCTTCAACGGGATCGCATTCAAATCCACACAGAACAACCAGAACGGCACTGGCTGGAAAAAATATGCCTGCAAAGTTGAAGGACACGGGAGAAAACATGAGCTGTGGGGCATTATGTGAGAGCAGGGCAGAGTGTCTGAAGGCTAGTTACAGTAAACGGCGGGGCAGCGCCAGTGGGCTGTTGATGGGCTTCAGCAAGCGCTCCAAAAAAAAACTGCATTGCCTCTGTCAAAGCTCTACGTCCCACTGCGGATTAAAAGAACCACACGACACCGGGTTGGGACACATATCATGGCTCAGCTTGTGCCTCACCTTTCCGTGAAGCGCAATCTGATGAAAAGACATGGAACGGAAAATCTTGAAGCTAGTTAGCTTTACTTCCTTAGCCAGCCCAGCCGCCACCGACGCTTTCTCTTTGGTCCAGCCTGCCTGCCCGGTCCTACACCTCTCCCTGTGCGCACAGACGTCCTGGGACTTACCGGTCTTATGTGCTGATGATGTCGCTGTGACGAGACAACAAGTGCGGGGAGGCTGCCGGCCACCGCTCCGCTGCTCCGGGACAACAGGAGTACTGATCTGCACACTTTCGCAGCCATCTCTGTAGTGAAACCTCGCCGGGGAAGGAGACTGCTGCGGGCGGACCGAGACGCACCGAAGGGAAGAGGGAGGGTGGTGGGCGGGTTGCGGGGCTGGACTACGGCTTCATACACATGCCCAGTGTTGCACCAGTATGCAAAGATGAAACACTTCTATGCTGGCTAATTCAAAACAATTATGAACAGACTGCATTTGTCGCAACAACAAACACATCCATCACTCAGTTAGGTACTCTACTGAAGGTCACACAAGCGTGATTATCATATTAATACATGTATTATTACTAAGTGTGTACAAATGTGACATTAAACATGAGACATGGGACAGTGGTGTATTTGAAAGGGGACCAGCTAAATGAGTAAAAGTGTGTTTCACTGCATTTCAGTTCACTAGAAATGATCTCAAACACAGTGTAAAAAAATCAGCTTCCTCTCTCCACTATCTCTATTACAATCTCTATTAACATTATCTCCGTGGAAGAATACTGCAAGATGAAGGTGGTGAACCATACAGGTATGTGGGAGGTGTTATAGTCACACAACCGAAGATTAAAAACACTTTTTTAAAGTGTCTACTGGATTATTATAGTGATTTCTAACAAAAACAGTCACACGTATAGAGCTGACTCACACTTCAAGGGTTTCCAGCTATCTTGAAAGAGACAGACACAATATAACTTGTCTGAATGTCTCTGTGTTAGGCTACATCTTGGCAGACATGCTGTCACTGGCCACACCATCTATTCCCCTATAACTGTGTCTAATATTAGCTTGCCCTTCAGTCACTCTTGTGACTATGTCCCAAAAGAGCAGCCTACAGGATCAAATCTAATTGAACTGATCTTCAGTGACTTTTAAACAGCATGGGCTACTTCCTGATGTGCAAGCATTTTAATACATTTCAGGGCTTCTGTCCCCAAATGGCAGAAAATGAGCGTAAGCACCCAGCAACTATGAGGCGTTTTGTTATCTACAGAATCATTCAACCACTGCAAATGTAGGTAATTGGAGTGCTAATAGGTCCGTTTGGTCAATGAATGTCAAAGAGGCTCCCCTCGGTGGAATATAACATGTTCTCCTTAATCTTTGACCAATTCTGTTATATAATACCGTCTGCCACACCTGTATTGGCCAAAGGAGAAACCAGATAACAGTAACTCTTGAATTTTTAATAAACAAGAGCAAACACATTTTGTAACTTTCGCTGTTGTCATTCATATGATAGCATGGCTTCATAAAATAGATAGACCAAAAGCAAATAGAGATTTGGTTGTTTTGTTGTTGATTGTGCTTGTCTTTTGTTTGTTGAAATACAGTAGTAATATGTCATTGTTCCAGAACTCATCCCAGTTCTTTCTGTACTTCTTCAGGTGCAGTGCATCAGGCTGTGTGGGCGGTGCAATTTAAATGCAAATGCTCAGCCATGGACAAGGACCTGCTCAAGGCCTCAAGGCTGCATCGATTCACGAAGGGAATCTTTGTGTGGTGCCACCATTTGCACATGGTGTGTCAGCAGTGTAAACAAAAGAAGCTGCAGTAAAGTGAAAAACACCTACAAGTATTAGATTCCATCAAGTCAATTCAAAAATCAAATTATGCATGATTTTGTTGTTCAACAAAAACACTTCAATATAAGTATCAGAATAAAAGTAATTACACAAACATACACAAAGAATCTATCCACATACATATAAAATATGAAATCAGCAATATCCCACCATGATGATAGATAGTTACAGTGCAGATACAAGACAACAATGTAAAGTACTGGTGGCACTACTATTCTTAAATGTTGTTGAGTCCTTAAATATATCTCAGAGCTCACTCTGAACTGAAAAAACAATTATAGTCCAACGTTAATTTTGGACAGACACTGATTTTCATTTCAAATTGTGCCTCATAAATTCCAGTTTCAAACACATTAATGTTCTGAATTCAGGGATTCAGTGTGAGCGTGACAAATTCACAAATGAATGTTCTTTAAGAGACAGAACTGCTTTTAAAAACTCTGCACCCATATCTCAAGGTCAGCAATGAATGACTGTGATGCCTGTGTGCCTATCTGTGTGTGTGCATGTCTGTGCATGACTGAAATGTCGCCTAGCAGCATGAGCGAGCCTCTCCCATGGTTCTATGAAAAAGATACTGCCCAAAGCAAGTGTGGGTGTGTAACTTCTATTTCCTCACACCACCAATAAGGTACTACATAAACACAGACCTTTTAGGCATATAGTATATGCTGCCTTTCTTTTCTCGCTTAGTCTTACACATATGACGGCTCACAGACACCACACAGCAATATGACTGCTGAAACTGGAGCCTGCTTATGTCAGCAGGGCTTCACCTGAGGGATCTTCCACCATTATACAGAGGTACAGCTTGTGGATCAAGTTTCACCATAGTTTTCATTCGACAACGCAGCTCAGCTGGGTCTTGTCTTGGGTGCACAGAAACTGCTGTAGTCTCTGTAAAGCAGTACTCCCCTATGGTTTTAAAAGTGTGTTCTTAATGCAGCACTCAAGAGTGAGACAGCCTCTTAAACTAAACACAAGTCTCAGTGGTAGCAACGCTGTCGTTATGTAATACAAATAGTTGAGCTGAGGAGGCTCTCCTACAGGCCTATCTTATATCCTGCTCCACCTTTGCACTGCCACAATAGCAGCATGAATGGAATCGGCATTCAGTGTTATTGTATAGGTTGCTGTTGCATTACAGCGCTCAAGGCCGCAAGGTAAACAGTTACCTTACATGCTTAACATTCAACCTGAGTTAAAGGTGGGGTAGGCAGTATTTTTTTGGTGTCATTGGGCAAAAATTCCATAATAACCGTTGAGCATATTGTAATGCAAGTGGTCTGAGAGAAAACCTCTACTTCTGCCCCTCCTCTTGGCTGTTTTCAGGCTTCAGAAAATCTATCTTGTGACAGGAGACTTTGACCAATCACAGGTTATTTCAGAGAGACG
>LKNJ01000478.1:0-161209 GCA_002120245.1 Maccullochella peelii | reverse complement strand
TATATATATATATATATATATATATTAGAAACAACACAAATGTCAAACATCAGTGCCATCCTCTTTCCTCTAACAAAATGTTATATTTCCACTGTTACTATCAAGCTTAACTGAAGCGATTACATTTATTTAGTCACAGTGTGATGAAATTAATAATTCATACCAAGATAATTACATACTACTGTGCCTTAAACATCCATTTGTGTGTTTCAGAACCTGGTAATAGCTTTTAAACGAAAACTTGATTTCAAAAGAGGATAATATTCAAATGCTGTGGAAATTGGGGTCTCTGTAGGTTCCAACTTAATGTGAAAATTCAAATAATCAATTTGTGCCTCTGAGATTACTTATGTGGTGATAATTAAAGCTAGGAAGGCTATTATAACCACAAGACCCACGATGGCTGGGGTGTTATCTCGGAGACCCTAGTTTTTGATTTTAGGTCTCAATACATAGCTCTTTTTTTGGATTTTTTTTAGTAATCATTATTATGAGATTTTCTTTCAAGTTGTTTTGAAGCCACAGCTTATCAATGAAACTCATCACTTTGTCTTCAGGTGAAAGTGTTGATGATGAAAAGGCCTTTTCATTGGAGCAACAAAGGGGATGCTCGATGTCTGGACTG
Organism: Maccullochella peelii; assembly: GCA_002120245.1. Taxonomy (NCBI): domain Eukaryota; kingdom Metazoa; phylum Chordata; class Actinopteri; order Centrarchiformes; family Percichthyidae; genus Maccullochella; species Maccullochella peelii. The sequence goes on along the minus strand of LKNJ01000478.1, from coordinate 160,584 downwards.
TTGGCTGGTGAGATTCATCAGGAATAACTGAAAAAGGACCGTGGCTGAAAAGAGGCATTCACGTGTTTGTGGTACTTGAAGCAGTTGATCATCTTCACTCGTCTTTATTCTCACGACCTTGTTAAGTTATACCCTATGGTGGCTGTTGTTGTATGTTTGGGAACTCAGGTGATGTGCTACTGTTGTAAACAAAGATCTGCTTGGTTGGGAATGGACCGTTTGACCTTTATTTCATAGATTTAACCACCAAAAATTAATTTGATCTTTGAGCAAAAAACGTCCAACGACACAAATGTGTCTTGTGACTCCAGTTACATTATCTAAGATCAACAACACAATCATAATACTATTTTAAAAAAACATTCAGTATAAGGCTTTCAGCTTTTTAAAAATACTTTCAATAGCAATATAATAGGTGATATTTCATGCTGGTTCAATGCTTTGAGCATGTTGGCTTTTGACTGTTTTCATGCTGAAAATAACAGATATTCACAGTTACCCCATGTTGGTAAGAATTTTCGCCCAGCTGGTGTGGAAAAGCTTCTAAAACTGCATGTAGACTATCATGGCACACTAAAACTCCCCCCTGAATCCCCCTACAGAACTCTTTCTAGCGGCTTAACCCTTAGATGCACTGGAACCTACACTGGACGATACTGACCTGTAGTAGAGTAGTTTTTGTTAATATTAAATATATGCTATCTTCATAATTTTGCACAAATTATTTGAATTTTACCCAAGAATTATTGAAGATTTGTAATGTTTGTTCATCATTATGAACACATTTAAAAGAAAAGAGTAAGACACCTGCCTGTTTCTGGTTGTGATCATTACACACTGGTAAATGCACATTTTACGCAATTGTTTATTTTATGGTCACTTTTTACTTGGACAGATCTGACATTCTTTTCACTTTTACATACTATTAATATATATATATATATACTATTCTGTCAAGAAGTTAGTTACAGTTGGATAGTCATGCCTGGGTGAAAGGGTGCATCTAAATTATTCATGGCATTTGTTTTAACCTGCCCAGAGTAACAGATGGCTGGGATTTACCTTGTCAGAAACATTTAGTTCATGTCAGGTATGGTGTCAATCACATAAGATATCCAAATATAACTGCCAAAAGCTTTCCTCTGACTTAAATATATGGCAGTCTGTGTGGCCAAACCTACACCTGGTACACATACAAACAAAAGTGAAAAAAAAAAAAATCAGGGTGTACAGGAAATGAAAAAATGATTATTTGTATATTTGTAATATCCAAAAGTTGTCTAAAAGCTAAAAAAAAAAAAATCAAACCTAACATATTTCCACTACATCATCTTCTTCGTGATAAGGGAATGTAAAAATGTAACGATAACAATAATAATAGAAATAGTGGCTCTAAAATGTTATGCAAGTACAATAGGACATATTAAAGAATGTTTTAACCACAGCTATGCTTCATTTGTGCCACATGACTCCCGAAGCAACTTTTCTTTGGGATGGAGCGACACTGCATCAGCAGGGGAGCCTAAAATGAAAGAAAAAAGTCCTGAACTTCCATTACAGTATATCCATTCTATCAGTCTCCGAGTCCGACCTGATAGATGAGTCTCCCTGGTGTCCTCGTGTCACCCGTACAAGCTGATGGTCCTGCACTGGATGGCTGGACCTGTTTTCCTCATGAACAAACTCTTGGCAAAAGGGGGGAGGGGGGTATTGATCCTTTGTTCCTTTTTAAGGCTAATTATCCACTCCACTGCCAGTTCCTGTTATCGATGTCCTGTTCTTCATCCCTGCTCATCACTCTGAGGGCTAACTCTTAAAAAAACACGTCTGATGGTCATCTGCCCGGAGGGTAGGAGGAAGCACTTTGGCCATTTCCGCACTGCAGCCACTGCTACTATTTACTACTTATACAACATAATATAATGCTAAAGATAGTCAAGTGAAAATACAAACCGACAAATGTGGGTGACTAATGAGCAGCCAGGCCTGCAGTTATCAAGTCTGTGTCTCAAAATGGAGGTTTTGACCCGCAATTAATGTAAAGGGAGCCTGTGGCTGTCACATTCATCATGACGTGAGCTTTCAGATAAGTCTTTAATATATTCATATCATGCTAAAAATTTAAAAAAATAGACTGAATATAATCCAGAGTCATTGAGGCAAGGCAAAGACATGATTGATTCAGCATGTCAAATAACCTCATAGCAATAAAGGCACATATGGTCAAAATGTCCTTGACACAACCTTTTTAGCAGTAAATTGGCAGGAGCTTTCATAACAAACAGCTGCATTATTCACAGGAAAAGGTGTGCTGTGAATTCCAACGTAACCCTGGCATGAGAAAGGACCGGACCCTGTTTATTGAAACGGTCCAGCCGTGATAATGAAGGAACATTCATCTATTCCAATGGTTTGATAAAGCATTGCCAGAGCTCGCCAGCCACACTAATGGATTAGAATTTAATATGGGGCCCGTTTTTATTAAAACAAGTGTCCCTTTAGGAAAATCCTTGGCAGAGGGCTGTTGTGGTAAACAACGCCCGCAGACTGACAAGCTTTCTCTCAAGTCACATCTCTACTNNCCCCCCCCCCCCCCCCCATCCCTATGCAAGGGAAGTGATTGATTTGCTTTCTCTTGTGAGTGATGATAAGCTGCAAACTCATTAAAATGGCTGCCGCCACATCCTAAGAGCATGTCCAAATCATACACACTCCATCCTCTTTATGTGGAACTTCCTGAATTATTGAGGCGGTTTATTTACTTGAACTGCTGGCCTAAAGAACAAATAGCAGCCTTAAAGTGGCGGATTAGAACTTTCATTCAAAGAAGATTTTGCCTGTTTTGTTACCTTTTCTACTCGAGAGACTATAGAAGATAGATTTAATCCTAAAATGATGAGCTGTTCCTCTTGAGACTGAGAGAAAATAGATAGGAGGGATGCAGGTGCCGGCATAATTACTGTAGTGATTTTAACTGCTGAATGTACTGCAGTTAAAAAACTGATGGAATTTTGCCAGTGGCAGGTATTGTGCCTATATGTCTAGATACATCATTTTGTATTATGATAAAATACACTCAGTCGCCAGTTTATATAGTACACCTAACTAAAACTAATCCTACTTTCATAAAGGTTGTGATTGTACATGGTATAAAAGATCCCTTTTACATATTGTTTGTTTACCAGAGGTGTTCTATTTAGCATTGCACTCTTATAACATTGTCGGACTCACGATGGACAGTAAAAAAAAAAGATCAAAATCGATGCCGCACAACCAGAGATATTGTCTTGTTGGAGATTAGGATGTGTTATGCTAGTAGCAGCTAATGTAGCCTCAAGCTGCTAGCCTCAAGCAGAGACGAGGTGTGGCCTACAGTGGTCCAGTATGCTCACTTCTTTCTAACTCCACACCACCAGATTTTATTCATTTTCAAGCTTGTAGTCTTCAGACCCAACCAACGCTGGCAATTTATCAGACTTCACACAGCTCCCTCTTAACATATGCAGTACTCCCCAAGACCTGTAAACAGACTCTGAAGTGTAACATCAGTCGAGTTTCCCCTTCATTCCTATGCAGAGAGACTTATTCATATGGATGTTGCATACACTGCTTTATTATGTTGTAATTAAGTTTTATCAATCAGCTATAATTACAAAAAGAAGAATTAAGAGACAGAATCAAAGTACAATCTCAGAGTGACTATCCAATAACAAAATGTCCTCCAGGCTACCATACCTGTGTTCTCTTTTTAGTCAAAGAAGGACAGTACAGAGTGATGTTTGCCAGAATGCACTGTAAGTTTATCATACCTTCCATTAACATATGCAAATGTGATTAAGTCACATTTAATCACACTAGGTGTCACTCAACTCAGTACTCATTGCGCCCACCACCCAGGTTGGCATCAGACTACACAAGCAGAATCCCAGAGTCCAAGTGATTTAATAGAGATTTTCATCTGAGATGACAGGAATGTCAGGAATGACAGGACTCAAGACCGGCTCCCCTGTTCCCCTGCCAACGTTATCTCTGCACGTATATCTGGGGACCTCGAGTTATGTCTTTTACGTATCAGACCATTACTTTTGTACTGCCTGATGGGGGAAGTGGCAACAGGCATAGAGATTCTAACTTTATTTTCCCATTTGCGTCTAGTCGAGCATGATCATTGTAATGGCATGGCAACTCACCAGAAAATGCTGTGGACACAAAGATGCCAGCTGTGGAATGTGTTGTTAGCAAGCTTGCCCAGCTGTGTAAGGGTTAATTATCCCTACATCTCCTTTCCCTCTATCTCTGAATATAGCTTCCAGCAAAGCCTTGGCCCCAGCTCAGTGGGAGACAATGGACGGGTTCACTCATTCTCACTCACTCTTACATTTCCTTGCTGATGTACCCAACAAAGATAACCAGTGCCAGATTATCAAATATCTTCTTAGAAGCATTGGTCGCCTCTATTGTCAGAGACAATCCCGTATCCGTCAGTTGAGTAATTTCATGCAAATCCTTTGAGTTCAGGACGTCTGAATTCATGGCATTGAGATAATTTACTAGGCAACACTCAACAATGGCCTCACATTCAGATCTACCAACAACCACGCTGAATACTGAAAAAAACAAGTGGTGGCTTCAGAGTGCCGAGCCAGTGAAGTGGTAAATGCATAGTAATTGTATATGCTCTAAGAAAATCTTAAGAATATCTTGACCCTGCTTTGAGTATTTGTGCTACATATGGATGATGTTTCATAATAAAAAAGTCCTTATGCTCATTGCTGGTTCTTAAAGGCTTATCGCCCAGTGTGACACTGCTAGCTGCAGTGTAGGCTTATGGTTAGAACATCTATAAACTGCAAGATCATGACTTCGATCCCTGAAGTGTTTTGACCACACACAGTATTCTAAATAATTCTATAGCAACTGCCTATACCATAAATACATTGTCCACTCAGCCACATGTTGGCCAGTTCATCATTTAAGTGTGTTGGATTACCAACACGAGTTAGCCCCTTTGTTGCAGCTCAGCTTTACTCCATACCGTTGAATTTGATTTTAAAGTACCTCAAGGGCAGGGATGACTGTTTCACACAATTGCACTGATTGCTTTGAATTTCTGCTTTTCTGTGGCATAATGCTAGTGATTAGCTAACACAAGTAGCTACGCCTATAATGAGTGTGCACAGAACAGATTGTATAAATTTAACCAAAAGTAAAAAAAAAAGGTACAGCAAGTTTATGTGTCCAAGTATTCATTTTCACATGAATGGAAATATAGCCGTTAGCTGAATCACTCTCAGAAGCTTGTGCAAAGACACGCATCTGTCATTGCACTTTGGGTGTTCATGGTATTTTGAGCACTGAATTACCTAACTTACACAGTGATTTCAATTAAGTGTGAAAGTTTCCTCACCTGTGAATACCCACATGTATCATCAGGTATGATACGTAGGCTGTGTGGCAGTGTATAAGGGGGAGCGACAGGCAGGATGACAGAAAAAGGCCTGCTGCTATGTGCATGAACACACACCAGTGGCGTTGCTTACAGGATAACAAATTGATAACGAGTGACCTTTACCCTTTACATCTACCTCCTTTCTCCCTCCCATATTGTCCGCGGATCAGTGCTTACGGGTTTGCAGTTCCAGATCATCTCATAAGTGCTGAGCTTTAAAAGTGAGAGGGCTGGGTGGTATAATCTCACTCTGGTGGCTAGTGAACATTCAGCTAGGTTAATACGGTCATAGGTGTGCATATGGCTCGACGCACATATAGTGCTGCACTCCAGTGAAGCATGACTCTGCAGGGAAATCAAGAAGTCAGGGTAGTAGAAAGTTTAGCATGACAGCAAAACAGGCTTATTATTATTCTTAACGGAGTTTTGGGAGCCTCAGGATGAGAAAAACAAATGAACAATAAACATCATGGTACTACTGTTTATTAAGGCATAGTTTCTGCAAGGTTTTAACTAGGTTGCAACTAATGGTCTGTAAATCATTCACTAACGCTTAAAGATTATTAATAAGGGCAAATTGAAGTTGCCCGTGGGAAAAAAAAAAAGAAATTCAACGATTTTGGAATAAAGTCATTTGTCATTCATTTCATTTAAATTAATTTATTAACATATTACAGTCACTTAATAACATTTATAACTGCAGACTTGATGGGTTATCAGAATGTAAGAAACACAAGACCCTTTATTAAGTAATTTCCTGACATTTAAAATTGCAGACTTGATGGCATTATAGAGTGAAAAATGCATGACCTTTAAGGCTTACTAACATGTATAATTGCAGATTTAATGTCATATAAGAAAGAAAGTAAGTCGTTCATAAAATGTCAGTGACAAGGGTCAAGCAGCTGGGTATTCATGTAGGTCTTCACTAAAGTAATCCTTGGGATTTTTCACCTGTTAACCCTGAAAAATGTCAAGAATGACTTACTACTTATCAATTAAGCATTTAGAATTTTTAACTGTTATAATGCTGTAAGCATTACTTACAATTTCTTACAGTGTATTAGAAAGTGGTACCAATACAGTGCTGTGAATTAATGATGAGAAATACTGTATGTATTTTCTTATTAGCCACATGGCGTGGCTCTAGGGTCCATCACTTTGGTCCAGAAATATCTTAACAACTATTGGATGGATTTCCATGAAATTTTGTACAGACATTCATGCCCCCCAGGGAATAACTCCTAATGACTTTGGCGATCCCCTGACGTTTCCACCATGAGGTTGACATTTGTGGTTTGGATTGCCGTGAAATTTAGTAAACACATTAATGTCCCCCTCAGGATGAATTTTGGTGGTCAGGTCAAAATTTTAATTTGTCCAGTACTTTGGTTTATGACCAAGTACCCGCAAAACTAATGACATACCAACCAGCCTGAGCTGGACTTTGTGTTTGTTGCTAATTAGCAATTGTTAGCATGCTAACACATAAACTAAGGTGGTGATGGCCTCTAATTACAGCCTCATGGATCAGCTAGCATGGCTGCAGCCTCTAGTTATGTTTCACATTTTCTCTGTGGATGTTGCTGATACATTTAACTTGACAAGACTTTCTTATTGTGTCAAAGCAATGATATGTAAAGTGAAATGTTGCAGACAGACTGAGACAACATTCATCCTCACAAACCTTGTTGTGACCTCCATACACTGTTTTCAATATGTATGTTTTCTTAAGTCACCACTGATCTTCAGTGGATGCAACAATGATGGAGTCTGACAGGTGACAGTGTCAGGTGAGAAGATGCATGGGTGGATATGATGCTCAGACCTTGACACAATAAGTTTTAAAAAAGCTTCCCTAACATTGCCACACATACGCCCACACACTCATTCATTTTCACCTTTAGTGCCAACTGACTTCTGTGCTTGCACCTGCTGTGTTTTGTCTGGGTTCACTGCTCAGTAATCGTGAGTGACAAGTTTCAACAGGGTAAGAGAGACACAGACAGCATTTGAAAATAGTGATTTGACAAATTTGAGACCTAAATTCAGCAAAATCTATTCTGGTTTATTTTGATTAGATCAGTGGCAGACAGTGAGGACTGCCTGTCCTGGGAAAACAGGATGAAATGTCTGGGGAGTTTCACTACAAAGCCGAGACACTGTCTCTCTGTGTGTGTGTGCACATGTCCCTTTCTACAGATGTCTGTCCACGTATGTTTAAATGTGTGTTTGACATGCTGCCATTTGTGTCCTCAAAAGAGACATCTTGGTGTGTCCCACCCTAGTAGGGTAAGCCTTACGCATACATAAGCAGCTTCTACTGCAGACGTCCGGTTGTTTGACAGAGAAAGAAACAGGTTGGAGCACACAAATGATGCCACAATGCTCTACCGTGGCAGCCAAATCCAGCTTCATTTCTCCCCTTCCTTTCCATCTGATTGTCTGCCTGTTGGTTCAGATCCCTGTTGGACTGTTTGTCATTCTTACAAACACCTCCAAGCGTGCAGGACAACAAATACTTTCACCGTCTCCAAGGGTTTGTTTTACTTTTAATGATGCCCATATTAGAGAGCTTGGTGGGAGCTTACTCCCACTGTCTCCTCATGCGTCTGCCCCGGACTATTCCCTCGCATCAGACAGCCAGTGATGGATGGCTTAATTAAGGTGAAAGACAATGAGTGAGTGCTTTTCATTGTGTTTGGTCCCAGTGGTTTGTGACAAAAAATGGATTGCTCTTTTAAAAACGGGTCTCCTTGGGGAAATGTCACATATCATTTAAGCACATCTATCTGGTCCAAGTGAAATAACTTACACACATGTACATCCTTGGCATTTAGATATGTCAGTAAGATGTGTCACTCTACAAATAGTATGGTTGATACTTTATTTTGATGGCTATTTTCTCATTTACTTATAAGTTATTGACATGCATTTGTAGAATCTTAAGACATTATTTTTGTATTAAATGTCTTGTTTACTCAAAGGATAAGGAGATTATTTTTGTCTTCTCACAGTCTCCCTAAAATCCTCGGTGTTACTTTCACAATTATAACTAAGACCAACATTATCAAACATCAACACCTTGTGTGCGCGCACACACACACACCCCATCATCATCCAGAGAACACCTTACCCACACAGCCAAGCACATGTTATGCCCACACAACCTTGCAGTGCCATCATCTTCTGCCTTTATCCCCTCCCACCCACTCACACACAAAACACACTCTTAACCCTTTTCTTACCAGACAAGATGCTTGAAGCTTGAAGTTACACTAGGCGAAGCTTTTTTTTTTAAAGAAACCCAGCTCAGAAATTAGGGCTATAGACTGTTACTCCAAAGATCTAATAATTCCCATATTAGGTATAATATGCTCCCTGAGGACGCATTAAAATGGGGTCTACCTTATCCTTAAACCCTTGGTTCAGACAAAAAACCCTTTAACACGGCAATATTAGGCAGATAGAGTACAAACATGAAGAATATGGATCCCGGAAGACTTCCAAGTGACCCCCCCAACAGGTAGAACCTGGGCCACACAACCTCCTCTCTATTACAAACTAGTAGCTAGTGTGCTAGTTTGTGGGCTATCATATAAAAACAATAGTTATGATGGCATAAGTTGCCCTTATTTTGCACTTATTTACACAGATAAATATTATATTTTATCAACTTTGAGTGGTGATATATTCTTATCATATTGTCATTTCACAGATTTATGTTGTCCAAATTAATGAATCTGTGGAAAGCTGTAATTAAAAACTAACTCAATTTGTCATCGAAGTGCAAGGACAAGCTCACACACCAAATGTGACCACCATTTCTGAAGTGTGTGTATACTGTATTTGAATCCTGTATATTGCAGCATTTTTAGCCCCACTATTGTTTATTGTCTTTGTTTATGTCTTTTTTTGTATTATCATCTTCAATTTTTCATGCTTTGGTAAAGTACCATTGCGACTGGAGATGCATTCCGCAGCTGTAAGAGTCTGCTGTTTTTTACAGTCATAGTCTGGGGGAGAAGCTGCTGCAGGGGGATGCTCACCTGGGAGCTGCCCAGCACAACCACAGCCTTGAGCAGCTGGACAGCGAGCAGCTCCAGAGAAGCAAGTGTTGGTTCAATGCCTTGACTGCTTAAGGCCACTACCATGCTAATTATCTAGCAAGGGGTTAGTTTTAGCATCTTAGCTTTCTCTGTGTTAGAGCTTCTTGCCGTCCCACATTTTGTTTTTACTCTTCCATTATTTCTGCCACTCCTCACCAAAAACTACTCCTCCCTCTCGTTTTGCCTCATGTCTTTCCGTCCACCTTTTCCCCACTATCCCCATACCCCTCTTTCTCCCTCTCAGCTTCCTCTCAGCTTCCTCTCTCCCTCTCCATCTGTATTATCCTGTGAATAATTCCCTCTGTATTGAGTCAAATTTTTATTTTTTTCCCCATCTGAAGGCACGAGCCTTGAAGCTTCCTGGCAGCGCTTGTTTTGCGCCAGTGCTCCATCCCTCTCTTTGTTTTCTGCCTTTCCACTGTTGTCAAGAGATTCTGCTGCTTTCTCTTCTCGGTGACTCTGCACGGGATTACAGTCCTCCCACGTTTGATCTGCTGCCAAGAGACATGTGCTGCGTGTTTTTTGGACTATGTATCTGACCATTTGTATCCACCTCTGTCCCTGTCATGGTGCTCGTCATGCTAACACCCACTTCTCTTGTCAGTCATACATTTGTTGTACAATGTTTTTTCTCTGCACATGCAATCACAGGCTTAATCTAACATTACAGCATTTGTTAACTCTTGAATAAACACGACATACCTGTTGTTTAAGGATGTTTGTGAACATAAAGGGATACACATGCAATCGATGTCGTGTTCTCTTGTAGGGCCTCATAGCCTGCAGCTCTGTTGACACACCAAAACTCTGTCCATCATTTTTTTCTGCACACTTCCTCAACTGTCATGCTTTCCCATTATAAACTTCAGAATATGTACATGTACAAGAATATGGTTCTCCCATGGTTGTTGTTTTGCCAGGAGATATCCAGGGTCCTTCTTGGCCGTGTATGATTCATTTCTTTTATGTTTTCCCCCAGGCAAAACTCCACAAACATCAATTCCCTGTCACATGTGTAGAACTTCTTAATGAAAAGTTATGGCAGCAGCGGATGTGAACATTTTTCCTAGTTGTACTGTATGCAAAGCCTGGCTTTAACAGGGTAACAGTAGTTGAGGCTTACCACGTTTGGTTTTTGAGCAGTTTCCCCCCCCAAAATACCTAAATTATTAAAAAGGAGTACATTGGTTTCACTCTTTTTCAATGCAATAAAATTATGTATTTCCTGTTGCGAGAGGACTCTAGTTACCACAGTTTACATTAAGCAAGATATTAATGTCCTGAGGAGAGCTCAGAATGCTTCTTGTAACAATAACAAGAAAATGAAAGAAAATGTGAAATAGTCTCTTAAAGTAATCAAAACAAATAATAATGAAACTACAAAATGTTTGAGCTGCAAATGGTACATTTATTGTTAAATTTTCACTCCAGATTTCACTCTGAAAACTGCCAACTGACTTTTAATTGTGGTTGTTCTGGTTCATTCTTAAACATGTATAAATATGCTAATGATTATTGAATTATAACAGTTACCAGGCTGAACACAGCCTGACTAAGAGTCTACAGTTATGCTAGCAGCTCTGTGAGGCTATACTTAGACCTAGCGGTGCTTTGAGCTAAATGCTGACATTAGCATGCTAACAATGCTTACATGCTGATGTAAAGCCGTTATAGTGTTTAGTGTCAATATACATACATGTTACAAAGTGATCTCCCAGGAATGCACGCTTGACCAGCGTGTGTTGCTGCATGACATTTTTATTTTATTGTATTTTATTTTATTTATTGCTGGAGTCCTCTGCCAATAAGGACTCATTGAAATTAATGAGTGGGCTGTGTTTTTTCACATAGTGCTGTTGTCTGTCCGAACACAGCCTTAATCATCAACACATCTCTTGAATGCCTTGTTTTCTTTTTCTTTTTACTTCCAACTATTATTTAGCATAGATACTTTACCATGAATAAATGATTAAGATGAAGGCAGAAATTCCGAGAGCAGTGTTTCAACATACCCATCCATCATTGTCACATTTTCAAAAACAAAAACAGTCCACATTCAGTCCTCCCACATGCATACAATGACCAGGCAACACAACACTGGCTGTGCATCACTTCACTCGTCTGTATGCCTCTTCTTCCCGCTCACGTTATGCCCTCAGGCAGCCACCCTTACCCCACCCACATCGCCCCAACATACACTCTCTCCTCACATCAATGTGACATAGGTGACACAGCTATGGGCAGTTAACGCTTGAAAGAGTGAGACTGATGCATGGCTCTGCTTGTGGCTCTCTCATGTTCTCTCCATGCATCCCTTTTTACACTTTGATTTCTGTCAGATGTGTAATGTCTACAGCTGTCCCGTCTTTGGTTTCCTTATATGACTCTTTTCGACATGCTGCTGGTTGTACTGTCCCTCCTTGTCAGAGCTGGTGCAGGATAACATACCGTACAGCACTGTGGCAGCGGGAAACTGAGCCACGCTGTGACACGTGTGTGGATTTGATTTATTCCAGCTCGTCTCCCGGCATGTTGTCAGTCAGGACAGGGCGTGACATGTCACATCTTGGCAAGGAAAATCTGAAAAATCTAGTTGGTAACAGCAAACGATGTGTCACTTTCAACTTGGGTTGAAATACGAGGAATTGTACGTGTGGATTACATTTTCGAGGGAGCTAAATGGAGGCATAATTCATTTTATTTTGTAGGGAGAAAGCAGCACAGAACAAGTTTTTATAGAGCTGTGAATATTCAGAAAGCAAAAGTTTGCTGGATACGCATTTCTAGTGCAGCAGATGCTGACACAAGACTTGTGTAAAAGAAAATGCATGATTTTAATACTGCCAAACAGCCAATAGGCAAATAATAAATAGACTCAATCAGAGTTTCTTTCGACTAATTTGTCTCAGCTCAGCAGACTAAATCTCTTTTAATATTTCTGCCGAGAAAGGTCAATAACTATGGCTAACTGTTCTCTTTCTGTTTGCATTAAGAGTTTCTTTCAGTGTATCCCTGTGTCCCTGCACTGGCACCAGTAACCAGCAAAAACTAACAGGCACTGGTGGCTCCCAGCAGCTTAGGCTTTATCAGCAAGGCTTGTGGTTCTTTTCATGGCCAAAGCAACAGCGGCCTGATCCTTTGCATCATGTTGTTGTGTACCAGATAAGTCCTTAAAGTAATCCAGTACGCATACAGTTCTGTTTTACATTATTTGCAAGTGGTAGATAAGATGGAAAACTTATTGTTGTTAGAGGAAGTCGCATTGTGCCAGCATTGTACCATTGAATATTGGTTGAATATCATAAAAAAACACACAATTGGCTCAAATTTTTGTTGTGTAATGTTCCACAAATAGTATAGGCTTCAGGAAACTCCTTCTTCCATCACATTCTAGCATGCTGGCAAGTAGCACCTTGGGTCACACATTAGCTTGCCCTTCTTACGGTGACATATAAAAGTTGGCATGATGTCCATTATAATGGAACACCTATCTTAAACAAGTTTCAAGTTCGCTCTGCAAGTTGAGTTTCATACTGCCCTGAAATGAATAGAAATGGTGGGCAGTAATGTGAATTATAGTAGATGCAATTTAAATAATGGGTAAAAACAGCCTGTATTAAAGTTTGCATTCACTGTATACCACACTATACCACCACTATTTAAACTTAACTATTGTTAAATTTAAAGCTGAGGTAAATGGTGTTCAGAGACATGAAGCAATATTATCACTTTTAAGAGTATCAGAGTATCTGACGCTGATACTCTGATGTTGATGAGAGTCTAGTTTCTGATGACAAGCCTCACAGTTTGAAGAAAAGATCTGCTCACTGAAGCAACTGATTCCATTGATCGGCGCTGTAGTTGAGCAGCATGAGCTGCAAACCTGGCTGCACTCTGCCAACAAACCTAACCAGGCAACGCACCCTGCCTGCCTTCCAGCCAATGAATATTGACTTGAAACACATTCAGTTAAAAAAAGGACATTTCAAGACAATGGAAACCTGCGATTTTGACGGACACCTGCTCAGTAGGACAAGTTTAATAACTCCTGTATATACTGTATATTATGTGGTTTCTACTTGCTTTCTTGTAGATTTAGTTTTTACATATATGCATCTTCCAACCCATTTAATAAGACATTTTCTTTGCACACACGTTCTCTATGTCCAGTCACCCCCTTTTCAACAAGCCTAAATGTAATGCCGAATGTTTGGCACCCTACTCCTCTATATACAGTATAATCTTGATATACTGTCTTGTATATTGCTTGCACTGCTTTTTTACTCTGTCCTCCAGGTCCTGTGGTTGCTGTACCGTGTGTTACTATGAAGGTTGTCTCTGCCCCAATGTCTCCAGGAAAAATACCTGCTCATTTATTGCACCAGGCGAATAAAGTGTTTTCTGATTCTGCTCTCTGGTTTGTTGATTTTCCTTGTTATGAGCATAAGCTCCATGTGACATGTCGCACCTTGGGGAAACTGAGCTCGACGTTTGGCTCCGACTGCGAGACAAACTAAGTGTGTTTGTCTTTGCAGTTCAGCGAGTCTCCTGTGTGTGCACAGACGACAGAGTGAGAAAGAGTATGATTGCAGCACTTTGGCTTGCTAGCTGTGTTTTGTGAGGTTTTTTTTCCATTCTTCTGGTTTTGAGAATAATTTGCAGGGTGTCTGACTTTTAATCTTGCTGTCTCTGTGAGATGAAACAGGTGGGCTATTGCTGTTGTTGGTTGTCACACACACTGTGACAAAGACGAAAAGCGACATGTTGGGAGGCGGCAGCAAAGGAAAATAATGTTACTCAGCAGTGTCTTAGGAGCAGTTGCTTCTTTACATGAGGAAAAAGACTGCGCTCAGTTTTGGCCTCTCTTTGTCGACTGTCCACTGTTCCATGTAACATTTTGGCAGGAGAAATGAGCACTTGTCGTCCAGCTCTAATACTTCCTCTCTGCATGACACAGAGTGCGACTTTGGATAGTCTGACTCAACGGATGTTTCATGGGGGAACAGCGATTTCTACTTTGGCTGTGCAGCTGGTGGACTGTCAACTCCAATTGTTTTTCCCCTCATCCCTTCTCCGTACCAGCAACTTTTTTCTTTCTTACATCAGAGCCAATCAGTGTCTGCTTCCCATATGAGTGCAAAAGTAATCAAACATTAGTGAAGGTACACACAAAACCTGTTGGTTAAACAAATACACCCTTTTTTTTTATCCATCATCCACTGTTCACTCTTGACAGTGACTCCAGCTAGACCCATCTGTGCTAGCAGATTCATGAAACAATGTGGAACAAAGATGAAATCTGTCCCGGCTATGTGAGTCAAAGATTTGTTGGAGCGGAGGATCTTGACAAAATAAAAAAAAGGGAAAGAAAAATGAACAAAAAATAAAAAGATGAAGGAAATGTAGTTTGACAAACGTCAAACGATACAAGCCACCTCACTCTTTCTAAGCATGACGTAAGGCTGGATGGAACTTTAAAAGGAAGGTTTTGTTGTTTTAGATGTCCTCACATGTATATCCTCACATTGTTTCTTGGGATCTCATTTTCTCAACGAGATCCCAAGAGACAAAGCTGCCAATAATTTAACAAAAATGATTCATGAGATGGGTTTAGCTGAGCATGCATGACCTTTTGTTTAACATGACTCTGCTCTATATTTCCACAGCAGAAATGTAAGAGCTATGGCAGCTGTTTGACCAGCGAAGAGAAAACAATTATTTCTGAAAGGAACAGCTGAGCTACTTTTTTTTTTTTCAAATGACAGATGAACAGAGTCCTGAGAGAGACCTGAGTCAGAAAGTGATAGAAAGTTGGCTTGTTAGCATCATGGATGGATTACTGAACAGGCCTACTGTGTATAGGCCAAGGGCCCCTGGACCAGAGCCTCTGTATGAAGTGACTGTTAACATTTCTTGTTGGCAAGTCAATCAAATGACTATCAAAAGATGCGAAACGACTACAAAGTCTCTGTGTCTTGCTCCTATGTAGGGGCAGCGTTTACATAATCTGTCCATGGCTGCAGGCTGTGTGGAGTTACAAATACCAGCTAGTTATTGATATTATTTCACATTAGAATATTTGCAGTCGTTTATTTGTCATGTATTCATTACACTGAATCAACCTTGTAAAATAAAACATTCAAATTTGATTACATTTAAGTTTTTTTTTACTAATTTTACAAATGTGCCGGAGTCCAGCCCCCCTTTCCCCATTCAAAAAATTCTAAACCTGCCCCTGGTATCTGGTGTGTGCTTGTACCAGATCGTATCTTTCTATAACTGGAATCCCCCCCCCCCCCCNCACACACACACACACCTTCCATCATTTATATACAAGTGGCAACAACACATCTACGTACACAGATAAACACCCACACAAGTAAAAATACTGCTGCCACTGAAATCCAGCCTCTAATTGTCTTATAGATCTTTTCTCTCCCTCCCTCCTTCATTCTCCTCTAACCATTTGAAATAGATGGCAGGTACTTTCACTTCTGGCCTCAGGAGACTGAAGTAACAATTGCCACTCTGGTTCAAATCTGCCAAGACATGTCTGCTGCCTGACATCAAGGACTGGCTTCATTATGACTATGTTTGGAATAAAGGGAATATTGTTGTTTGTGTTTGTTGTGGATGGTGCGAGAGTGAAGTTTGTGTGATTTCTTTTGGCACACGAGCAAGCACTGTACACAAAAGAAACAACAGTTCCAGACCGCTTTGTACTATTTGCAGAATATATAAATGAAAAAAAAAGAAGAAGTTTATGGATAATGAAAAAAGCATGGATGTATAAGTGAACAAATGGATTGTTTAACTGTCTAAAGCACAAGAATGAATTCATCTTTCAAATGAATCATATTTTAATGTGATAATCTCTACTCTGGAGCCAAAACAAGACCATTTTCTATACATTTGTACATTCACTTTGTTTGTGGAGAAATGATGCACATCAGCAATCTTCATAAAAAAAAACTGGGAACGATCTGATGTCCTGCATGTACGGCAGTGTTTTAAAACATTTATGTCGTGTATGTGCATGAATATACCTCAAATGGATGTGGTCAAATTAATTACAAAACACTTGTAAATATTAAAGAATAGGTTTTACATATTTTCAAGTCTGTTTTAAAACATTAGGGTTAGGTTAGGGTTAGTCGCATCCTATGGGTCTGCCCTTCTGGGACAGCAGGGGGGAGGGGTTGATATGGAAGACAGGCTGTTGCCCATGCCCATATTTTCTAAACTGTCCATCGTGGATCCAACAATGGGATAGGAGTGCAATGCTAATATCGGTGGAGTACTCTTTTAAGCAAACCATCAATCCACAACATTTCAAGGAGTGGAAGTCAAAGTGAGAGAAACAGACCGCTTGATGTGGAGTATTGCAGATTATGACTGGGCGAGTGACAGTGAATAGAGGAGGAGGGGAAAGGAGGGGGAGTGAGCCTCACATGGGTTACACATCTCCTTGGATCGCTGCCCCCCATTCATTGAAGGCCTTTGATTCTATCCTTTGATCCTTGACTTTTAGAGTGGACAGAGTCTCATAAATACAGAAGAAGTAAACAGCAGGTGTGAATGCATAACTTATGGCCTCGGCCTCACCTCCGTCATCCTTACCTCCCATAATTTTTTACACCTCCTGCCAACACACACTGTCTCACTCTTATTCCTCTCCTCCTCCTCTTTCTCTCCGTCTCCCAGCTATCAGCCTGTGACGCAATCCTGTTGCCATGTCGTTGTCATTCAGCATGGCAGAATTAGCTCCCGCTCTGCGCCGCGTTGTGTTTCCAGTGTGCCCGTGTGTGTGTTTTTATGCGAGTGCATCCGAGTGTGGCGCTATTGCCTCCCGCACGCACTCATCCACTTTGTGTTTGAATACGTGATTTATAGTTGCTGCTGATGTGTGTTGCACGCGTCTAATTTATTTGCATGCCTGTGTCAGGCTCGCTCACCATAAGTCTCTGTCAAGGTTGCCTGACATTGGTGCTCACCTCAGTCTGTCAGTCCTTCAGTCAGCTGAACAGAGCCAGGCTGCTGAGTCAGGCTCTCTTCAGTGAAGAGACTTCAAAGTGGGTGAGGAGAGAGAAAGACATATAGAGAATGGGAAAAAAGAGCACCGCAAAACAACCGGGTGGGCTTTGACTATCAGCCGGTGTTTTGATTTCATCACCTTTTTTTCCTCAGCAAGGGAGACAGCCCTTCTAGCCTCACTCACTAATGAATTACACCCTGCCTCACACCAGGTAGCAGAGATCTAGACAATGACTGACTGTGTGTGGTGAAGGGAGGCGGGGGGGAAGACGGAGAGATAGAAAGGAGACGATACAGTGGAAGTGAGCTAGCCGGAGTCTCATTACTCTCTACTCCTGTGATCTCTCCCCGTCAAGGATGCTGAGTAGAGCTTTGTTGAGTCAGAGAGAAAGAGAGGGGAGTGGGGTAGAGCAAGGAAATGAATAAAAACAGAAAATCAAAAACAGACACTAGCAGCAGCAGCAGCAGCAGCCCAGGATGCAGAGAGCAACAGAGACAGTCAAACGAATAATTTACCACCTAGTCCTCATCTTTTCTCTTTTCTACCCCCCTCCTCCTCCTGCTCCTTTTCTGGAGGAGAAATTGGAAGATAATCCATTGCCCTGGCTTTGAGGATTGGCTTTGAAGGATGAGACAGACAGGCCTGTGCCAGAATAAGAGAAGCTAAAATGTTTTGGGTGTTTGATGGCTCAGTAGGAGAAGTCTTCAAAAGGCCCGACAAGGCAGGGCAGCTGCCCCGCTTTGCTGGTATTTGCAGTATACAGGCTTACATGTGCGCCACAAGGAAGTGAGCCACATTATGTTAAATCATGTTATGCTTTTGCCTAGTTTGATTATGTATGTCGGTATTATATGTGTAAATAAAATAGATTTTCTTCATGGGTGCATTATCACTGTGGACATGAGAGGATGCTCTAAGATTCTATGTCCTCAGCAGGTTTTCCCAGAACAACACTGTAAAGAGAGAGACAGACTCCACACACTGGAGCCTTCAAAGCTTACAGTAGTTGGCAGGGGTTGACTCTACGTTCTTAGACAGTTCCAGAGCTCGCCTTTCACTTTAGTTTGTTAGCTGGCGCTGTGGCAGCCCGCTGTTTGGCTCGCTCGCCCGTCCGGGCTACCTCCACTTCACTTTACAAATGGCTTTCCTGTCAGCACCTTCCGATTGAGGTCCCGGACGCCCTCGGCTCGTCTGACAAGAGGCCTTGTTCTTGCTTGTCACGTCGGGCGCTGTGTCGAGGTAGCGCCGTGTCAGTCTCCCCGTCCGCGCTGAGATTCAGAGGTTGGCAGTGGGAGTCTTCCAGTCCAAGAGGCAAATAGGGAAATGGCGAGATGATAACAAAGCAGTAGTGTTACAGCTCTGCCACAGTGTCGGACTAGGCATGAATACGCTTACTGTCAGCTTCCTTTTATGCCTTTTTCAGACACCTCAGGGAGTTAAAACTGGTACACATTCTGTAGATAAACAAGGTTGGGAAACAGGGAGCTAAAAATTTTAACGTAGTATCGCTTCTAATGACCTCTGTTGTTTTGTTACTTTGGTTAACAACTAGAGGGCCAAATTAAACAATATGGCTTATAGAGGCAGGCACAGGATAGTTCTAGGATGTTATTCACATTCATTTTGACTGTCCTGCCTTCCAGGTTAAGAAAAAAAAAAAAAATTATATGCAAAGTTTTTGCATATTCTTTGTCCTTTTTCGGTCATACATTTTCCCCTTCAATGTTAAATAACCTTGATTGTGTTAACTATGACATCTGAAAACAATGTATTGCTGATTGGGGGATATGGGTGATGAAATGCTATAAATAGACAAAAGAGGTCAAAGAATGATTTTGATATTAGAAGTTGAACTTGAAAAAAAAAACAACAACTTGTCATTCAGTGTGTTTGCCAATATTCTATGAATGTTACATCCTCCCAGTAACGTTAAATATTTTCTCTCTACTCCCTTTAGCATCTCATGGAGCATCCATATTGGCTGGTTGGTAAACATGAAAGTGCTGTGCACAGTTATCGACGTCATGTTGATGATTTTGAGGTAATACATTTACAACGGCTATCAGACAGCTACCGCTCAATACCATTTGGAGTGTGCAAAAGTGGCCTATTGCAGCTTTAAAACTGCAAATATTTGTAGAAAAGATCAACCAAGCTCCCAAATACCCTCTAAGCTACTTTCCAAGAGCATTTCAGGTCACAGAGACATTTGACCCGATTTAGACAATTTATGTCAACAGAGGTACAGGACAAAACCTGGACAAAGACTTTATATACACAGTGGAATTGGATTGTCTGGTCAGCACAATGGTCAAGAAGTAAAAGCAATGTCTGATTGATTGAGTGCTGAATAATTGATTTGATGCATATACAGTAGAGCCTCTGGGCATTTATGCAATAGTATGGAGGTGTTTCTGATCTACCTTTCATTTTAACATAATTTTTTTTTTCCCAGATAGAATTGAACTTAGTGTCTGACTTTAACGTTGATTTATATGTATTGTCATTTGTGTCCATTTTATTTTTAAATTTGTCAAAATTAAGTAAATCTACAGAAAAATAAACTAATACTTTCAGTATGAGTAAAGTGCTGCAAAATAGATGCAAAATAGATGTGATGGGTTAAAAAAATGCTTCAAGCCGTGAGGCAAGACTGGCTAAATGGCCCCTGTCGGAATGTGACCAAAAGGACTTTTTCAGACTTCATTTTATATTATAAACCTTCCAGCATGACTCACCATTGGGTCCAATAAAAAAAAAAAACCCCCAAAAAAACGTTATTTCAAACTTTTTAAAGCCAGAAAAGGACTTTAGTGAGCATGCACTATGGGCCTAAAAACATTAAAAGCTTGAGGAAGCAGAAACAAAACACAAAAAAGGTCCATCCATAATCTGAAAGCACGAAAAACACCAAAATTGCAGATAAGAAAGCACTATATGTAGTTTTAACAAGCATAATAATTATTACATGCGACAATTTGACAGTGAAATGAACACACTCTGGTTCCTCAGACATTTCTTGGCTTTTAAGACTTGCTGAGTCATTTGCCCTTGTGGGTGCACAATGTTCAGGTTTCCCTTTACATTCAAACATTAGAAGGACCATTTCACTGATTAGTCCCTCCTCTGTGGCTGAAGGCGTGCTAAATGGCACATGCTTTGACAGCATGACTTTGGGTTTCAACTCTAATGAAACAGTTTTGTTGCTTTTAAACCCAAATCATCGGTTGTCAGTATGTTACAGAGTGTTTTACAGTCTCAGGACTCAGCGGTTCCTATTTTGCACAGAAATCTCCCCCTGGATTGAAACCTTTAATTTGTTTCTCTAATGAATGCATTTTGTGAACTGAGCCTTTGTATTTTACACAGCCAAGGTCATATTTCATTGCTATTTGCCAAACGTTCAACTGAAATCAAATTTTCCTTTGACATTCTGACTCTAACTACAGCTTCCTGCATCCATTATTATACAATTATAATTCTTCCTCTTCGGAGATCAACATGAACCAACATTTGTTTAGATTTGAAATGGTGTACACTAGAATGAAAGCATTGTGATTAAAATGAAGAGTAAAAGTAGTTGCACATTTTTCACTAATTGCCATATTTTACAACCACAACTTTCCTTTGTTAATCATGTTATCACTCAACTGTACTGTATTATTAGTCAGTGATAATGCAAATATTGTGCATTTAACCCCTTAGAATAACCACATTTAATAATTATTTGTTTTAAGGAGAAAAGTCAGCGGTTGCATCCACCTTCAATATAAACTTGTAATTCTCCATTATGCTCTTCCACCACAAACACCATCATCAAGTGCATATATGCCAATGAGACACTATAACAGATGTGTATACATTGGGCTGCCATCCCAGCTTTAGGCATGGCAAGACTGAATCAACACCAAAGTGCTTTCTTTTGTGCCAAACTCATTTGTGTCTGTTGCTGTTGACATGTTCTTCCTGTTAAATGATGACAGAAGTCTCTAGAATGCAGATGCCTACTTTATGTCATGGTTGAAGCACTTTGTGACTTAAAAGTGTATGTATAATATTAAAGGCAACAGCTAAAACTCACAGCAAGCTACTACTGTTGACTAGTGACTGGACGTTTACCTTCTCAGCTTTACCTAACTGGAACCTACCATCTGCTCAGGTAACCATAGGGTGAGCTAGACAGATACGCAGCATCAATTAATACAAAATAATAAACAAAAAACATTCATTTCAGATTTCTTAGTTACTGATAATATCACAGTTTTCCTCTGGGCACACATACACACCCATGAGTGTGCCAATTTTAACAGAATGTCATTTATGTCAGAACAATTTTACCCAATCTCCCATAGCTTAACAGCACCCAGTCCCTCACTGCTAAGAGGACCTAATGATGCACACCTATTGTCACTTTGTCTGATTGAGCAGCTGATGAACACCAACATCACAAGCAGAACTACAACAGGAAAAAAAATGCAACATGCTTGTGTTCCCCTGGATTGAAACCTTTAATTTGTTTCTCTAATGAATGCACTTTGTGAACTGAGCCTTTGTATTTTACACAGCCAAGGTCATATTTCATTGCTATTTGCCAAATGTTCACCTGAAATCAAATTTCCCTTTGACATTCTGATTAACTACAGCATCCTGCATCCATTGGCATACAATTATAGTTCCCCTTTGGATATGTAGGCATGATTGTAATAATCACAATACTTACTGAATTTGTGCTTCTGCATTCAGGTACTTTTATCACTTCTGCTTATGTTAGAAGTTGAAACTGTATGATTGTACCAACATGTTTGCTCCTGCTTCCAGAATAAAAACAGTTTGAAAGCAACCTCCAAACAGCATTCTTTCCCCTGTTTTTAGCAGATTTAGACAGTGGCTAGTTTTTTTCTGCCATGTTTTAATCAAACTGACTGTTGCCCTGGTTGCACAAATGTTCCGTTTCTTCTCCTCTCCATTTAAACACATATGGGATTAAAGTAAAAGAGGATTCTCTCCTCTGACTATTCCTCTAATCTCCTTAACAATATGTTGCTCCCCTCTTTCTCTGAAGCTGCTGAAATTCCACCAAGCTTGATGATTCAAACTCCCAACCTTACAACTGTGCCTTCTCTCGTCTCTCTTTCTTCCTTTCCTATATTATCCTTTTTGGTCAAGGAACCAGATGCTTCTAAATCAACCCTCATACCTTCAAAAAAAGAGAGGGGGTGACTCAATGCCATTGACTTCTTGTTAAAGCAGTTAACAGATGAAATTACCAATATATTTAAAATGTATATATTTGTATTTGATAATGGCTGAAATGGTGAATCGTTTAGTACAGGTTACACCTACTTACACCTGTTATGTTATTTATATAACTGTTAAATTAACAGATTATCTGAAACACTGGACTGAAGTTAAAGATTTAACACAAAAAACACAGGCAATGTTGGGACAGTGAAAAGGGAGAGGAGCCACCTGTTTTCTTCTTATATAATTCTCACGAAGCCAACTACCACCATACCTAAACGACAAAAGAGGTTGCTTGTCTTAGCCTTTCAAAATGATCTATATGACTGTGAACATATCAGATAAGCATGAAGTGATCTGCCACCTTTATGGTTAAGGTTTGATTAAGTTTTGAAAGCTCAAACTTCTTGGTTACGGTTAGAGAAAGATTTACGCCATGATTGCAGAAACCAATGTTGTCTGTTTGTAAGAGACAGGATAAGAAAAACTGTTTCTGGAGCCAAAATCAGACACTTTATATGCCCACCAACTACCCCAACTTCCTCCCTATGATGTTGTGAAGAGGCATAATATCATCATGCTATGTACAAATGCATATGTTTTGGGTTGAGGACAGTCTCCCTTTAATGTTTGACCATTTAACAACCATTGCTTCTGTCATGGATTTAAAGTAAACCTATATAGCCTTGTCGAAGGGAAGGGAAGAACTGGAGTTACAATGCACTACTATCACATTTAGTCGCTTTAATCAAGAATCAAAGTCTTTGTTACCATCTAAAAATATTAAAACACAGACTGCAGATTCATATAGCAGCTGTGCAGATCTTAGAAAGGCTTCCAAGACTTTTTCTTTTTCATTTCCCCTTTCATGAGAAAAAAAAAATCTCTCTGATGTTCTACGATTACAGTAATAGCCACATTTCACCAGAATATTATGTAAATCTAATAGCTGGACTAAGTCCCAGCCTGCCATTTTAATGTGGATGATTTTGTGGTTAAATAAAATCTGTCTCCCACATGCACCTGTCCAAGTCTAACAGACTAGTTTTTGCTATTGGATACAACAACATTGCACCCAATCTCCATTCCATTTTCAATGGAAAACTTTTAAATCTGCAGTATTTTTCTGCAAGTGCATTTTTTCCTAAAATTTCTTCATTAAATGATAGAGGTTTGTTGCAAAAACAAAAACTGAAATGCACATAATTAAGGGCGATAATCATAAATGCATCACCAAATAGGACAAAACAACAGCAAGTCAGCTGTTTGATACAGAATATTTAGTTCCAAGGAGTAGCTGTACCATATAGCATGACCATGATTGATTATTTTATAGGTAAAACCTCCATCTGGTAGAATATAGCTGATGCATTTATTATTATAAGGCTCTGGTAATCATGATTGATATTGCAGTGTTAAGTGGCATTGCATATGTCAAGCATCATGTTTTACAACAACATATTTCAAACTAATTTCAGCTGGTTGATTACTGAAGATGAGCTTTTGATTTTGAGTCCCATCATATTTACCTCTGAAGTACCTATTTCTAGCAGGGAAATA
Organism: Maccullochella peelii; assembly: GCA_002120245.1. Taxonomy (NCBI): domain Eukaryota; kingdom Metazoa; phylum Chordata; class Actinopteri; order Centrarchiformes; family Percichthyidae; genus Maccullochella; species Maccullochella peelii. Next base: position 136,190 of record LKNJ01000478.1, on the reverse strand, counting down.
TAGATTGTTTACAAAAACACATGGTTGCAAGACGCAGCACATCTTGAATCCCTAATTAGACATAGAAACCTGGATACTCTAGGAATGTTTCAGCTCTTTGAAGTCAAAACATTCTGGGGTGGAAAAAAATAAATAATGAAATATTAAAAAAAATGGAGTGCTTCTCAGAGGAATATAATACTTCAAGAGCACACATTCCTCTCACTCTCCCATGTTCTCATAAGCCATGGGGGACGCGCTTAACAGTATATAATTACTTCAACCAGCAGCTGTGAAATACCATCTGAAAGGTAAACTTGCCAGAAATTCCCTGTGAGAGGCCATCTTACTTTTGTTCTTTGAAAATAGAAGTTCTTTGATGGCGGGAACGCCGTCATCTCCGCTGCAGGTATCCTGTTTTAGAAACTTCCTATCAATCAAATGGAAACGCATGAAAGTTTATCTTGAGGCGAAGCCAATGGGAATGTGTGTATCTGGTACAAAATTAGTATAGAATAATTGTGCTACTCGTATAGAAGAGGAAAATCTTTTACGAGAATATACTCCAGACGCTTCCATGTATACTGTATGTTCTTTGCTTTTATATTCAGTCGTGGAACTTATGAAAAAGTAACATTTAAAAACATACACTCCTAACATTGCACAGTACACTGGTTAATCTTCTAGGGGCCCCTTCATGGTTTCTGATTGTTTGAGTTTTGCTTTAGGAGTCCATTGCACCTTTGAATCTGGTGATGCGGCCTTAAGGCCAAATTCATTGTCATTCTAAGTAGGAATTGTGGAGGGGAACACTGTTGTAAGCACTCACCTTTTCCTCAGGGATCCCTGGGGGCTCAGTCCTTGGCCCTGTGATCGCGTTTCTTGACTTCTCCTATGTACCATTTCTATGCCAACAACACTCAGGTCTATTTTTCTCATTCACCGTCTAACACTCAGGTTCAGGTGCACGTCTGTGCATGCCTTAGAGACAGATGGATGTCTGCCGACCACCTCATACAACAAGACTGAGCTGCTCTTTTTCCAAGAAGTTCCTGAACTTTTCAGGTCTTCTGCATCACTGTGCACTAGAACATGGTACCAAAAATAAAGGTGAGATGCTGACAGATAAACAGTTGTGTAAGGCTTGTTAAAGTATTGATGCTGCCAAGGTAATGAGCAGAAGCACTGTGATTGGTCTGCCAAACCAGAAGGTTGGAATCAGGCATAATATGAAAAAAAGGATTATGTTTAGGTATAAGAGGAAGGAGCATAATTTTACACACATGGCTTTTGGAAAACGACACAGTTGAAAAGAGTAACACCTGCACACTAACTCCGAGCCACAAATGTATTTAAATGGACAACATTACGATCCTATTTGGATCGTCATCACATTAAAATGACCATTTTGACGTCAGGTTAAAGTCTTGAAAGTGAAATGGTTATGTTTAGGTTAAGATTTGAGATGGTTGGAATTCAGGATAAATTTCTTTCTTTGTCCACAACTACAAAGTAGGGCTGTAACTAAGGATATTTTGATTAATAGCTTAATTTCAGAATACAGTGGAACTTGTTTTGACCAACTAACAGTCCAAAATCCAACGTTCAGACAGTGGGTTAGCCTGTCTGGTTCTGCTCTTTGTTGGTTTATATCATATTTAGCAAATAGACAATTTTCTATGATGATTGGTGATGGCGTGTCTGATTCTTTGACGTATGAAGCACCTCAGGGGGTCTGTTCTGGGTCCCATTTTATTTTGTATATACATTCTTCTGTTTGTGCCTTTAAATTCATTGTTTTAATATCACTTTTCACTTTTATGTGGACGACACTCAGCTGTACTTGTCCATCAAATGTATCCCAGCAGATAAAGTGACCTAAAAGACCTACAAGTAGCAGTATGTCCCAAATCTTCCTCAGTATACATAAGGATAAAACAGAGGTTTTTAATGGCTTAGAGAGTGTTCAAAATACCCTGCAGCAGTCTCTGGACCTTTATCAAGCTGTAAACTAAGAATTTATTAGTTTTAGGTAAATTTATTAATTATTATTTAGGTGTCACATTTACATTATAAACATATTATAAAATTCTTATTTGCTTTGTGTTTGTTATTATCTTGCCTGCCTGATATGTAATGCTTTTATTGGGAAGCACTTTGTAACTTTTGTTTTGAAATATACTACATGAATAAATCTTTACTTACTCACTTACTTACTTTTGGTAGTTTGGCAAATTGTTCCGGCACTACTTAAATGGGATCCAGGGTTGATAGTGATATGCTAATACCTGCACTGCTGTACTACCAAACTTTCACAACCAGGTTCGTGACAGAATTTTTCCTGCATAACCAGCAAAAGTCATTTTTCAAGCATTATATCCAATTTATATTGTATCCCAATTTGCAACCTCTTCCTTTCTCACCCACCACCTCCTTTCTGCACCTCTAGCCATTCCAGAAAAGTGTAGCTGGTCTCACATTCAACATCCCCAAATTGCTCGTTACATTCCTCTTGGCAGCCCAAGTCTGATTGTATCAAATTCAGAACACTGAATCTGCACCGGCATACCACACTTCCAAGAGATCCACACCCCCACGGCCCAGTTTTTGTTCACCGGTGCATCCTCTGCCACTCCTGACACTTAGCACTCCCTTCTCCCTGTGCTGACCTGTTCATCGAGCCAATCAGTCTTGACCCGCTGTCTCTTCAGGCTTTCCAGCAGTGGAATGACCCTCAAGATTTCAGTCAGCAGAGTCACTCACTTTTCAAGAAGGTCTTTCCATCAACTTCTCCTCACCGAATGACTTCCCCTCTCTCCTCTCCACACTCTAATTGCTCTCAAAAGTGTCTTCTCTCGCCCTCCTTAGCTTGTTAAAGTTAATTTCCGACCACTTCTCACCTGAATTGTTATTTTGTGGTTGCAGGAATATTTTCAGGATAGTATGGCTGTGAGAGCGACCTTATTAATGTGCTTGTAATTTAGGTCAAGTAAAGAAATAATGCTAATTGCATTGGTGAATTCATTAAAAGTCAGTTTGTTTATATGATGATTGGTTGTTAGAAGCCAGGGCTGTCTACAAAAGCTATGAATATGTTTAACATGCATTTTGAAGCTTCATAATTGTTTGTGATAACTATATTAGCATTCATTCAAACTATATTTGTAATAGAAAAATGCATGCCGGTACGATCCTGATCACAGCCCTTGCAATATACCCCGAGCCATTTAACAGATTCCAAGGTTTGGTGCGGAGTTTCAATCCATATCAAGTAATAATGTAAAAAAGAACAAACCCAACATGAATTTACATCTCTGTGTCCTGACAGGTCTTGGCAGTCTTTTTCTTTCAGTTTAAACTTTGAACTGAAATGTGTGAAGTTGCATTCATTTCCAAAGCAGTTGCATCATTATTTCATCAAAGAGAATGTGCAGGGAAAAAAAGGGGTGGACAATTTACTTCAGGGTTCGCTCTTGAAAACCAGGTATATTGAAAATTGGAAATGGTTGTATTCAGTCATACAGTAACATTTGTGTAACAGAAGTATATGGTGTGCCGTGAAAAGGCGTGGATGTGCTGGACAGAGAATATAAAGGATTTGTAATCACAGCCTTTGTGATATGTAATAAAAAAATAATGATAGACAGAGAGATAATTACAAGGCTACACCACTCGTAGGTAATTGCAGATTAGCTAAAATGTTGAGCTCACTAGCCATATGAATATTTAATAACTAGCAAAGCACACAAAATAATGGGTCTGTAGGAGAAAGCACATGACATTCACCAGAACAGTGACTACTACTCAAGGCATTTAATGCTTACTTGGTTTCTTTTACAAAAACTAACCCATTAAATCTAGACAGTTTCATACAGGGCTGGACTAATTTGCTATTGGGCCCCTTGGCAAAAATGAGCTTTGGGCCCTGAATGAACCCCCATCGTTTATTCCCATTTTGTATGTTTAAGTTGGTAAATATTGATTTGTTTTTGGTGATTTGTTTAAGTACCAATTTATTAAAATATATGCACCATATAAGCACAATATAAATTGAGATAATAAAGCTATTTAAATTAGATCGTCACTTAAATCTACAAGATGGGGCCACAATAATAGGTAAGGTGTCCCCTTCCAACCCTGTCTCCTACAAATTCTGTTTATATACAACCAACTAATTTGTAACAGAAAAAACATATTGAAGGTTTTCTATTAACATAATGAGGAACTGTTGCTAATTAATGTATCTGTTCACTGACAATTTGATTTCTGCCAACAATATCAGATCTTGCAATGCAATATTCACTTGTAGCAACTACAACTTGTTATGCTTATATTTGCAACAACATGCACTCACAAGTCCTGCATTTTATTTATGCCCACCATCCACCCAGACCACCTCCCTATGACTACTGTGTGGTACGTAAGTGTAGCACTTCAGTCACTCAAACAATCCATTGTCTGTGAACATCATGCAGACAGCAGTTATATTTGCCACAATAACATAATTGGGAAAACAAATTGGTACTATATAAATGTAATTTGTAGAAGACAAGGTTGCCCCTCAAGCCCCATATAATTTCAGTAAACAGTGTACTTTAGTGGTGCATATCAGAGTACCAAAAACATTTACAATTGACCCCTGAGGTTCTAGGGCCACGGCACATTTTCCAGTGGTAAAGTACATGAATGTTGCCAACAATGTATTTGCATTACGTGTAGTGGAGTTTTATTCTATAGAATTTTGTTATATTTCTTTCTTCTGTTTTCCACCAGTGGCTTTGGTAGCAAGACAGGTTGCATGCATGTGCAGCATGTTCTTTATGTCCTAAATCAGTTTCCATGCAGTATACCAAAAGACCAAACCAGGTTCTTTAAGGTCCCAACAATGTACAGTAAAATGAGGACATATTATCTAAAGCCATCATTGTTTGCAGTAGAGTTGCAGCCAAACACTTGCCCACAACAAAAGCACTATTCAATTACTATAATGGGAGAAGGGAAGTCACAATGTGTCCAAGCTGTACTCCCACAACAGCCTCTCTATTTATATGCAAGAATTACATAAGTTGTGCATGTGGTGGCCATGCATAACAAAGGTTTGGGTCAGTGTGCACATGGCAGAAATTCAAGAGTTTGAGGATATTTGGATGCTGCTGCAGTAGATTGACTAGATGCATTTTAACCACTGTGAAGGACTTCCATTTATATTGCCTTATTTCACTTTAACATTTCATATATCTCTGAGAGGAGTAAAAACTTCATTACCAAGTTCTTTGGCGAGCATCATTAGTGCAAAGGCCAAATAGGCATTAAAGAATACTTATTTGAATAGAAAAAGTCATTTATTTTCCAATAGGTTATTAATTGGTTTTATATTTTGTGAGCAGGAAGGACTATAGATCAATGGTCTACAGCAAAAGGCTTACAGGGACTAATTTAGGGGGCATTCAATCTTGTTGTATAATTTAATGATTTGCAGGGCTTTTTGTGAGACTGTAAGTTCATGCAACATCTCTCTAGTGAAATTAGTTAAGCAAAGCAGAATAGAATAGAACAGAATAGAAAATATTCTTGCAACAGAACAGTATTCTGTCTGCTTTTGTTCATTGTTTTTACCACCTAGAAAGACACTGTTAGACACACTGGGGTGTAGAAAGGAGTCAAAAGCTAATGTGAGCCATTGTGATTGTGGCAAAAAGAAAACAGAGAGAAAATACGGCGTTTAGCTGGATCTTTGGGGGGGGGAGTGTTAGAAAAATACAACAGCTCAACAATATCTCAGCAGCAATAGAACCTCACAAAATGTGCTCGGGGGGTATCAAACGGATGAGGCTGCATTTAATTTTCTTTGAGGTGGCCCTGGCAATAAAGTGTGGCTCATGGTGATAAGCAGGGAAGAGCTGAAGCACATCATTTCAGTTATGTAAACCATTGGAGGGATACAGTGGGCATTCTCCTACACAGTGTGCGTGTGTGTGTGTATGTGTGCGCTCCGAGCAGGTGCAGTACTTTAAAGCAATTTATTTGCTTGTTCTAAACTATATAATTTATTTCCCTCTCCCAGCTAAATAATATTTAAGAAGTATTTCAAAAAACAATCTAATAAAACACACACTATAAAACAGCTGAAAGGGTTGTTTATTTTGTATATTTACCATTCTTTTTCAATTATTATTTTTAATTGTATTTTAGCGCATCTTCAAATGAAATCAGGTGAAATAATAGCTGAGAATTTCTACCACTCTGGTCTGGAGGGATGCCCTAAACCTGCCTTTCACCACCAGCAAAAGCTCCGTCACAGCATGTTTCAAAACCATAATGGGCAGGTCAGTGCACATTCAGCATGTCTGTAGAACTAGCACTTACCACATAGTCTTTCCTTCACCCCTTGACCTTCATACTGTATAGTAACTAAACCCTCACAGACGTCTGTTTTGTCAGTCACTAGTCATCCTCATCTCCATACTTAATCTGGAGTAGCAGTTATTCCCCAAATCCCATCACAGGCTTCAACCAGAAGCCGCCAGCTCCAAACACTGAGTCAAGAGGAGATGAGATATTTTCTGACAATGGGAGAAAAAGCAAGGGGAGGCCGGGTGCAAGTTGAAAGCTGTCAGCCAGCCATCAAATACAGTTCACATCAAATGTGTGTCCACGGTTTAGACAGGCATGTTTCTCCTGCAGTATCACTGTTACAGTATTAACATAATGACGAAAGGACCTTCTTTCCCTCCACTTGTGTTTTTAGCATTGTGTGTTATTTATTTGTTGTTAGTGTGACAGATATAATGTCTTTGTTGTCCCACTGACACACTTTTCCATTAAATGTCATTAGCACTGTTTAAAATCTCCTCTATTAAGGCATCCCCGAATGTTTCAGAGAGTGTCAGGAGTGGACAATAGCACACTATATTTGGAAGATGTTAATAACAAGATGCTTAATTGTGTTACCTTAAATGCATAATGATGTGTTATTAATTTTCAGAGCAATTTTGCTAACTTGTGAACCATATCGGGAGTGCCGAAGCGTAAAAATTGGTCAGCAAACACTGATGTACCGGGGCATAAAGATTAATCACGAGTTACATTTTAATAAGGTACTACATGTTGCTGTTATTTATTCATTTATTTCACTTGAGTGTGTACACATATGTGTGTATGTGCAGTCTACTAAAAGAAAGACACTTTTTCAGGGGCTTAATAAACAACAAGACTAAGGGTCTACAGTTGGCCATGCTAGCAGCACGGTGAGGCTATAATTAGGCATATCTGTGTATTGAGCTAAATGCTAACATCAGCATGCTAATATGCTCACAATGACAATGCTAACATGGTGATGTTGAGAAGATAAAATGTTTACTATGTTCTCCATTTTAGCTTAGCATGCTAAAATGTGTTAGTTAGCACTAAACACAAAGTACAAAGTACTGATGGGAATGACATTAGTTTTGCAAGTAATTAGTCGCAGACCAAAGTATCGGACAAATTCAAATCTTGACCTGATGATGGTGCTACAATTCATCCTGAGGGGACATGTGGGGAATGTGTGTACCAATAGTTAGAGACATTTCACTTAAAACCACAAATGTCAACCTCAACCCATCATGTGATCACAAAGTTGGTAGGATTTGTCCTCTAGGGACAATGAATTTCATGGCAATCCATCTAATGGTTGTTGAGAAATTTCAGTCCGGACCAAAGATGTGGACTGACCAACCGTCAAACCAACATTGCAACCCCTAAAGCCATTAGCACAGCTAGCATGGCTAAAAAGTAAAGTAAAATTATAATTAAGGGGACATTTCTTGAAACCATCGATAAAGAAACGTGGTGACAAAAGTGCTAGGCAAGGTCCAAAATGCATGCAGTAATTTTCCTCCAAACTGATAAAGGTCAAGATTTCGATTCTCTCCAGGAGCCATTAGGTAAATCAACACCATTATTCTGTAAAGTGCATCATCCAGTGATGTAGACTGCAGCGAAAGTCAGTCCCTAGTCAACAGCATTAGAAATTATGTAGCGTGATGGATTAAAATGGTGGAGGCTCTCACAAAGTCTCTGCTTTGGATGATCATATCTGGCCTTGTCTCTTATGGAACAGTGCCAGTATCTCCCCTCCACGGTGAATGAGGAATTTTAAGCAAGATGGATTTTCATGTATTTTATTCCTTTGAAGGTTCCAGGAGGTTGAAGCAGAGCTACATGCGCACACACTCAGTTACACACACATACAAGCACACACTGCTTTTTACAGGCGGAGTATTTGAGGTTCTGAGTTGATGAACAACTCGCGGCAGAGGGCCGACTGTATTTAATTGGTTTGTGAGACTTCCCAAGCTTAAACCTGGAGATTAATTAAAAATGAATGTGATGTGAAAGAGCAAGAAGAAAAAAACAAAACAGTTTCTCTGAGTTTTGGCATCTGTAATCCCAAGACATGAACCATTATTTTCTTATGCACCCATTGTGACAGAGCAGTGCCAAAGCAGGTCATTTCTTATTGTCTTCTACCTTTTTACTAATTTCCCCACATAACCTTTAACTACAAGGAAGTAGATTATGCAATATCCATCTTGCTTGTTAGTGTATTCATCGGTTGTACCTTGCTTTCAAAGGTTGACCCTTGAGGCAAAAGGCTGGTGTATGTTTCTCTGTTATGTTTATACTCTTGGATTCAATTTAAGATGAGTTCACATACAAGTTTCCACCTCAGAATCTCAGGCATAAGTGCAAATTCCAATGGAAGTATCTCTGTCCTCACAACAACACACTGTGTGTCCTTTACTTAATGTGGCAAGGTCTTAAAGCCTTATATACTGTAGCACATTCCTCTGTGCCACAGAGCTCCATTGTTGTCCAAAAACTATCAATGAGCCACGCCATTGCACTGGTTGCCCATGAACATGGGCACTGTTGTTTATTTTCAGCCAATGCCACACACTCCGTCCTGCTGCCACATTGTAAATACCCACAAATGCGCCTAATGTGTGTGAATCCACACCTAAAAATAGTACCCAGCAGGTGCACTTTACTTTTGTTTGAGTAAGTTTTGGTAAAAACTAGAGTTCTTGTTTTAGGAAATGGCTTAGCACTTTCTTTGAAATTTATATTTGTGATCTGTTTTTAATTATTTAAGTCTTCAGGAGAAATGAATGGGCTTGGGGCTTGAGTGCAACAGACGGGGTAGGGAAGTCAGAGAGAGATGGGCTAATGCATTGTCGGTTTTGGTCTTTTCATGGGTTGACAAGAACAATATAGAATAACACCATCCTTATCTTTTAAAAGACTTGGTGAGTCTATATATTGCATTGTTGCATGCAGTGTAACATCCACTGAGATACATCCACTGATTTGCCTTTTCTTCTTTTTCAGTCAAGTTACTGTTCCCTTCCTATGGAGAAAATCATGCCAAATATTCTTACAATCTCTATCTCTACCATCGTCGGTTAACAATGAAGACGTCCAAATATTTAAATGTTGGCACAGCCAACATCACAAGAGAACAACTGAAATACAAAACATGTTTAAATCTGGACCAGGAAATGCAATACAAGAACTGTAATATTTTGTATTTTCCTGCTTAGCCCTGCCCATCCATTTATATCCATTTCTATCTATCATGCCAATCTACTGGGCAACCCACCAAGTTAGCAAGCACACTAACACTGGGTTTGAATGTTGGCAAAGAACATGACACTTCCTCATCACTGGTTTGGTAAGGCAGCATCACCATGGATGGTTATCTATCCACTTACAGGGTTGACCTCATATTTATCTTAGAATTGGGCAATGCACCTTTTCCACTCAATAAAATGGTGTCACCTCTGATAGTGTGCCATTACCTCAAAGTCATCAATGTTATCTTTTTTCCATTTTCTTTTTATTCCGTAGGTCTCCATAAACATTAACATGTAATTTCAAGTTTTACCGTGCATGGCATAAAGCTGTCAGATGTACTCAATGAAATTAATTACTCAATCAAAACCTAATGATGAAAGCTCATTAATTTCTGAAAAGCAAATTTCGGACTGATTAATTGAGATGGAGACTAAGCACTTAAAATAGCATATTTTAGAGCAGGACAGTATGGATGATCTTTTTTATTTCTTCACTTTTTTCACATTTTGCTTCTTTCTGCTGTGGACCAGCGTTGAACCAAACCTTCTAGCGTTCATGTCTTGAAATAACCCTCCAAAAAAAGCCTACGTTTTAAGCCTTAACCCGTAATTTCAGAAAAATACTGGTGCAAATAATAATAGAGCTCAGACTTCAACGCACACATTCAGCCATGTTTTATATTCTTAAAATCATTGTAATACTTTCATTTACATCACACGGTTTCCCCCAGCTTCTCTATACATTACCCTTTCCAAAGCCCTTCCTTGTTTCCCCACTCTCATTCATTTATTGGTTTACTTTAACCACCAGCATCAAACAGATGGGGCGACCATGACAGCGACACACTGCTCGGGCAGCTGTGCAAGTGTGTAGACAAGAGGTAATGAATAATCAGCCACCAGCCTCCAACTGCTTCATATTAATAGCTAGGTGTTCTAATTGCATTTTCACAACTTGTTGGGTCTATATAACCAAATGCGAGTCTGGTGGATAATGGAAGAATCACACTTGCTTCAGTTTCACTGCCAAAGGATTTTCAGTGCTGGAACACATTCAAAGTTCAAAGCTCTTTTAGTTCTCAGCTTGATTTATTGACTTGAATATTGAAACTAATAAATATTAGAAATAAATAACAACCACACTAAGAAAATTGGATTATGCTGCAGCAAAACGAATCTAAACTATGTTCCATTCTGTAATTTTGTTTTCACCAGAGGCACAAAAATATAAAATTAATTACTTGGACTAACATCCAAGTGAGTCCAATAAGACGGTGACGCAGTGTTTTCCAAGGTCGCCGCTGAGAATTCATTGCTACTGCTTTTCACACGACTGTACTTGAATCCACTTGGCACCGTGTCCAAGGCACGCAACAATTGCAGTTTTATAAAACAACCTTGATGTCTCTGAGGAGTAATATTGCTTTCTCCCACATGTACCAAAACTCTGCTCTGCAAAAAACAAAAACAACCCAAACTAGAGGCTACTTATTGCTCACACTCCTACCTGGTGAAGCACTGAAAAACCCAGCAATTCTCGGCCCAAGTGTTTGATGATGCAGCCATGTGTCAGAGCGATTTATTTTAGCGGCTTACTTTAGAAACTTTCACAAACAACAGGACCTGGATTAACAAACAACAGTACCTGGGTTTGCTGGGGGACTATTTGTCTTTCTAGACAAGATATTTCATCATTTATGACAAAATCATGACCATATTGTAGATGGTGATATATTCTCACCTCATTTGTTGTACTGCACTCTGCTAAAAACACATAAAAATGACTTCTTATTTTATATGTAACATTGTATAAGAACATTTCTCCACTAAAAAGAGGTAATGTCTTAAAACTTAAAGGGAAAATCCACCTTAAAACTCAAGAGCAATTGTGAGGACTTTGCACTATAAAGTTAATGTCTACAAACGAACAGATGTCTCCCTATGCTGGAAGTCAAATCATTAAAACCTCAGCTGAAGATGTCATCTGGGGACACTTTCTGGAGATGGTCCATTGAGAGTGAATTATTGACCCACTCCGGCTGCTCATAGAATGGGTTTTAGTGAATGTAGGGCTTCCAGCTGTGTATCAGAATATGCGCCCATACACCAGTAAAATCACCATGTCTGCTGTCAGAGTCGTAGCAGTTGTTCCATTATTCACTGTCTATGGAGCAGCTCCAGGGTTTGTCTATGGATGTCATCAATAGTACAGTCTGTTACAGTGCTATTCATCTTAAAGAGAAGCTAGTTCAAATGCACCAATTACAACTAAGCTGCACTATACTGCAGTAACAACACATAAGTCTATTTTTAGATGATTTTTCCCATTTAAAACTCCTTCACAGCAACAACCAAACATGAATCAACTTCAGTGAATTGACACAATGATTACATGATTTCTGCAGATACAGTAAAAGTTCATATTTCATTAAGTGCTACCTCTCGCTGCAAAGTTTCCTACACTGCTTGAGCTTGCACTTTCCCCAAGACTTTTGATAATATTCCACAGACAGCTCCTGAATGAATGGAAACTAAGAGCATTATCATGGAGCTGTGGAAGGCGCTACACGGGCATATAAAGGTGACCTTGAGGTAGAAGCAAGCCTCAGTGGAGGTGGGGGGGTGGCAGGCAGGCTTGAAAACACCATGCATATGGATGTTACAGAAGAACCAGATGGGACCGAGGCAGTGACATTGTCAAGATAGCGAACACCTGTGCACTGGCTCTCCAGGCCCCAGTAGTTTGTGATCAAAGTGCCTTGTCTGCATTTTTGATGAACATGTGCATCAAGCTCTGACAGCACCATGACAAGGCCCAAGGGAGGTTTCTCAACTGTGAACTGTGGTTCAATTATAAAGTAGATACGATGTAAACATGTATGTACAATGCTTGCTGCCTCTGTGCTGTGTCAATAAACCTGAGATCAAGTGCCTGAAAAAAATCCCAATCGGAAAGAGCGGACATTTTGGATCCACAAAGATATCGACTGATGGCGGATGTAGGTGAGCAAACCAAAAATATTCAGATTCATACTTAGGGATAATTCTCATCAAAATATCTTGACGTGAAGTGAAGAAATGAATGATGTTAAAGAAATAATTTGTAAAATAGGAGTGAAAAACATACAATAACTGTCTCCTACCAGTACGCATGTACAAACAGTAAGACTGTTGAAGCTCAAATTTCCCATGTCTTACTTCGTTGTACTGTACATTTTGTCTCCAGTAAGAAAAAGCATTTTATTAGCTTTATCAAAACAGAATTAAACATAAAATAGTACTTTATTAGTGTTAAAGTGAATGTTGAATTTTACTGTGTTGGAAATCAGTCAAAAGATAATGTTTCCAGACTTTTTGTGGTGTATAGGTGTATGTATGGTATTTGCTTATCTGTAAAATGGCAGTATTTCAGTTTTTACTATATTTGTTGAATTAATCAACACAATTCCAGTTCTACAGTGCTTTTAAAACACTTCATTACATAATGCTTTGTCTCAAACACATGCAATGTACTGACATGTACTGATTGGTGAAGCACCAGCTTGGACACTCAATAGTCAAAATCATATCCTGTGGCTCTGCTGATTCCCTGACGCTTGATTTTTTCACCAATGGGCCCCGTCTACTATGGAACCACACATCTATATATTGTTTCCAATAATGAGCAGGAGTCAAATCTAAGATCTTCTGTGAGAAACCTGTCATCTAGCATTGAGGCAAATGTGGATACACCACAGTCACTAATGCTTAGTTTATTTCCCCAAGGAGAGAGACAGGGCTGTCCACTCCTCCCTGTATTCTTTTCTTGATAGACACAGCCGGTAGGACGAGGTGGATATGCAGCTGAGAGAAAAAGAGGCAGAAACTTCTAATGGGCTCTTAGATGTACGGGGACATTTAGCTCCAGAGGCCGAGGTCATTTATATCTATCTATCTATCTATCTATCTCCCTCTCTGTCGCTTGTCTCACTTTCTTTCTCTCTGGAGGGTGTTGCTCACAAGTACCCTGGCAGATCTGTGAATTCAAAGAGGTGACCTTCCAGGAACAAGATGGCTCCTTTAACATTTATACCAAAGCTGTCCCAATTTCTCACATGTCTGAGAACACACTCTGCTTCACTGAGTCTTTGCAAAGGGTTTGACATATGCCATATATAAGTGATTAAACAGCATCGCTACAGTATCATGAAAGACATGCAGCTGTTGATTAAATTCATCTTGAGGAATACAGCAGGGCTGATGTACAACATCCTTTGTTATCTTGTGAAAACTATTGATTTCCAATGCTGGATTCACAGATGAGACAAAGACTACAGCATTACACTACAGGGAGGAGAGACAATAGAAATCATGCAAAGATACTGATGTGGCACTGCTATTATAGAGAATTGCTTATACTTACCATCATTACCTTGATACCAAATTCTACAGTTGCTGGTTGTCATTGCTGTATGTGATTTATTCATAAAGAGAGGCCTGTCTCTGGGAGCATGATTGGTAACGTTTCATTTTTGCTCTTTCCAGTTTTCGCAACTGAGGTGAACTTTTAAAATACTAGTTTAAATGTGCCACATGCAGGGTTTTCTCAATGTGCTATTAGCTGCGATGGCACATGCTAATGCTGCTGGAAAGGGGTGTCTGTCACTTTCGGAAATGATCTGTTTCGTGCTTGGATTCAGTCGAGATTGAGAGTTCTCGTGCTTGGTTCTCCATGTAAACCAGTCTTTGTATTAATGAGATAAAACCACCGATCTTTACACCTGCCCTCCAGCAGCCTTGTGAATTTTGACTTATCTGCCAGGAACAAAGTCGGGCGAGGCGTGACATTTTTTAGAGCCGCAAAACCAAGTAGTTAGGAGCTTGGACGGATACGTCAATAAATCAGTGACTTGGATAGGGAATACTATTGTTTGTTTCCCATTTCCTGCCCGAACACATAACACCAAAAAGTCTCTAAAACCTTTCATATTTATTACCATCATTATTTATTCAGTTAACTGTTATATTTTCTGCACATTTTATCTAAATGAAGCAGTTATCTGGAAATCAACAACTGCTTATAACTTGACACAATTAACTAAACTCTAATTGAAATGACTGTCTCTGACCTTTGTCTCTATTTTCCCTATAAGTAGTATCAGATTACATAGCGCTTTCTGGGAAATTTCCTAGGAAATAATTTGGAACATTACAAACCCATACCACAAAGCATTACCATTTTATTTCCCAACGCAAAGGTCTAAATAGTGATTCAAAGCCATCTGCATGCCGCCAGGAATATAATTCTGGTGAGAAAGTATTGAATCATTCATGTGCTTGCTTATTTATTTATTTTGCTGGCCTAAAAGTAGTACATTTAAATGGACTGAGCCTGAAAAATATTGGATTCAGCCTTAAAAATACCAACCATGTTTAATTATGGTTGCTAAATCTCGTCATTTTCAAAAGAAAATACAGTACATGACCTCACTGCCCTCACTGGTAGCTCATGGCCTAAACCTAAGCTCAATGTTAGTAACCTTAACTTTAGCCAAAACTTTGTGATTTGAATAATTTTCGTAATCCTTATTTGTTAAGGATTAACAAGACAAACACTGTCATCCTTGGAGGTCGTAAAATGTTCAAAAAAAATTATGAATTTTGTCATTTAGTTTTGAGTTTGTTCGGATGCAGCATGGAGGAGAATTAATGACCAGAACAGTGAAGCTTAGATGGGCTATCACACAAAACATTTATTAGATTAACATGCTTAAAAAATAGCAACATGTCATTCTTAAGTGACTTGAATGCAAAACAAGAGCTGGTTGCCTCAGAGGAATTTGCGTACCACTTATTGAGTTTCTGTAATTAATATCTACATTTCCATTTCAGAAAATAAGATGTAAAAACAAAAAGACTTAGTGACAACTGAAGAGAAGCTCTCCAGTCCCCAAGCAGGTTTGAGCTTCTTCCCTATGGCCTCCTAAAAATGATGTAGGCAAACACAATTCTCCACACATTTTACTGTTATCACAAATATTACACTTGGTGGATAAGAAGGAGTGTCATACATTAACTGCTCACATGCTTCTATCTGGAACTTAAACAACATTTCAATCAAATATCTTAAGGTGCATTGTAGATGAAAAATGTTACTAATAACAAACACTGTCAAAGCAATCACACATGATTATTCTCCAAGGCAACGTATGAGCCAAAATATTCAGGTAACTCATAATAGCTTTGGCCTAGCATGATTATAGTCTATATCCAGTCTGAATACATTCAAATGGCAATCATTTGTCCCCTGCAGCCATTCAGTGGATTAATTTATTTCTTCTGTGTTGATTCATTATTTAATCCTACAGATAAAAGTTTTAATATAAGGAGTTAATTATCTATTTTTTGGGGGTGGGTGGGGGTGTGTGTGAAGAAGACTGGAAGAAAGTAAAGTTTCATTTAAAGGAATGATGCATCAAAAATTTATCAAACTATATCTATAGTGAGTTAATAGCACCATTAACCCTGAATAGATATTTTGAAATTTACACAGGCAGGTAAAAGTGGTCCCTCTAAATAAAAGCTGCATTTTCTCTCTCAGACATTTGTCTGTTAATTATAGAAATCAGTTGTAATCTATTTTCAGGCTTGTTAATGATAATTTAATTCTCAAGTCCTTATCGCAGACTCTTTTGTCCATACACTAATAAAGCTGATTTGGTTCCGATGCCTTGGATGTTCATATGGTCAAAATAATTTACACAGCTGTTAAGTTGTTTTTATAATGTAAAGCCCCAATTAGCTGTTACTCCCAGGTATATTATAAAATAGTTCGATTATATAAGAAACAGTTAGGCCACTATTTGGCCCAATGGTGGCACTAGATGGAAGGACAAAGGGTCTAGGAAATCAAGAGGTTACTTCCTTTTCAGAGCGTTTACATTCACTCCAATCTGGCCTGTAGCCAACTTGTGCTACATGCATGCTAAACAGTGAAACTGCAGTGAGCCTCTGTTTTGTTTGGGTGATTCTACATACAGTATCTTAAGGATTAGATATACAGTATATGCCAAGGCAAACACATCATGGATATATGGAAATGACATTTTATCAGGAGGATTTAGCATTAGCATTTTGCATTGCCTTTAGCCAGTATAATCAGGAAGTTGAGAGAGTCGTGACTAGAAAGAGATGGAAAACCTAATTCTTTTTCTTGAAAGCCTTACATTTTAGTTGGTTTCGTTTTCTGCATTTCTTTTGCCTATATGTTGTACAGCATCTTTAAAATAACACAAGGATCATGAGTATGGTGTAATAAAACCTTTTATTTCCTTAAAGTAACCTGCGATCATAGTGAATATTTGCCAATGGAGTGAAATTCATCTGAGTAAAAAGCTCCACAGTACATGGAAGTCGTCCGCCAATATTACAGGCCCCCTTGTAAAATCAATGTCATTTTTGAACACAGGTGTTGTGTGATTTTCCCCACAGGGGAGTGTGTGTCTGCGTCCGTACGACGTGACCCCTTTGTTCAGGTTTTCTGAGCATCAGCAGGATGCATTCTGGGTCAGGAAAAGGCCACGAATGAAAACAAGGGTACTACTGACTCTTTCCATATTCATGAAGGAAATTGGTAAATGTAAGCAAAAGCTGTTCAGGCAGAAATGATCACACAGCGGTTTGCATTCTAGTGTTATTTTACGGGGGCATCTGCTTGTGAGTTTGATCTTGCCTTATTAAAAGGAGTAGAATAAGCATCCAAGTATGAAAATTAAGACATGTACTGGCGCAAATCTTAAATTTTTTAAACATTTCTCAGCACATACAGATTCAATATTTCATGCCACTATGAAATAATTTGGAAATTTTGGCAACTTCTCCTAAAAAATGTCCGAAGGGCACAGCATTAGAAGTATGACAGTAAATAAATACTTTGACAGTATCAAAGTAATTAAAGATCCCATAAGTGTGTGCCTTGAAATCGCTTTTTGAAGATCAATGAATGAGCTTCAAATAAAGCTGAAAATTCCTGGAGCATTTTAGAAAGAAAATAAATTCTGTGAGTTCATTTGCTCTGACCAGACACAACGTGCTCTGATGTGTCTGAGATGTCCCAAGCACAAAAACCTCACAGACGAAAATATAAGCTTCTTATGTTAATGTGACTTTGTCTGTGATCTTGATGGCAGCCTGCAGCCACATGTAGCATTAATACTGAACTGTATATTGCCTCAGCCTCATCTGTAACATATGAGATGTGAGCAAGGACGCCTTATTTGTGGATGTGAGGTATTTGACGAGCAGAAAATCACCATAAATTCGCCACAAGTTATTGCCGTCCATTCATCTTTTCTGAAAGTTATTGTCTTTCTTCTCTCTTGTGAGAATATGGGAAAATCTTCACTTGCTGTGAATGCTGCAAAAAAGCTTCAATAGCTCTCATGTTGTAGCAAATGAGCACTGTGGAAAAAAGAGGGAGACACTAAACATTGTTTGTGAGAGACAGAGGAAGAGAGACAGACAGGCAGAATCAAAGAACTTGGAGACAAAGAGAGACTGCATGCCCACATGAATTAGCATTTAAACAAGAAAACACGATCTTATCATAATGATATAAAGCTAAACAGCTTATTAAACCAAGTGTTTGAGAGCACAAACATAGACACACAAATGAATGAGCTTGGCAAAAAGGCAGATGAAAAGTTAAAAAGAAATACTTGCACATTCACACGTGCCCACCTTTTGTTGGAATCTAAAATTAGTTTCACCTCTGATGCATCCGACTAATGAGTTTTCATTGACTCTTTGTGACAGGTCCTGATAGATAGATATGCTCCAGTTACTGTAATTTTTATGCAATGCTAAAAGAAATGGACGAAGGGGAGTAAAGGAAGTGCTCGGGGCTGGCATCTGCAGCTAAACACACTGACAAAATTGGAGCAAAAGCGGCTCACAGAGTGATGGGTCATGAAAGGAAGATCCTACACATCCTCTGTTTGTCATTAGGCCCAAACAATGCTTCTGATTGATTGACAGATTGAGACTAATGGAGAAAGAGAAAATGCTGCATACACTCGAAATCTTGAAGGAATTACATCACTGTGCTGGAACTGAGCAGAATACAAAATTGTGAGATATAAAGACAAACGCATATTGTGGATAGTTATTCTTTTCCGATGCTATTTTTATTACAGGAAGCACAAGGGGAATTTACCAAAAGCCATTTAATTAATAAAGGCTATATTCAATTAACTGAATCTAATAATCCGGTATATTATTCAATTTGTTACAGTCACATTTTCCTTCCATAGATGGCAGGAGTGCATTTGAATCTCATCATAGTGTGGAGCAGTTTTTCAATGTCATATTGTAGCCTATCTAATCGTTGGAAGGAATGGCTTTAATTTGGGAGAAACTCTCCATATCTATTAAAAGTCCTGTTTGGTATGATGACTGCAAAGGTCACATACAGAAGGAAAAGATTTCCATGATAGAAATTGTGCAGCTTATTTTAGCTCCATCTCCGAGGGCCTTGATTTGGCAGAAGAAAACAGCGACAGCAAACTGTCAGCTTTTTTATTAATCCAATATATTTTTTTCTGGCCTGATGCAGAAAATTTATATTATGTCCCATTCCCTTGGAGACGGCAAGATACGGTAATCTGAAAATGAAAAAGGTGCCACACAGAGTATCCCACCCGGTTACTAACAAAGTTTTGGCGGTAGGTGGTAGTTTTTGCCACGACAGTGTGGGAGAGGTTTCTCCCTTGGCAGGTTTGAAAGCGCCATACCTCACTCCTGTCTTGGCCTCTCCGCCGCTCCAGATTTGCATCGATCCTTTGGCGCTCAATCAATAATAATTAGAAAAGCATTTAATGACTTTGTGAACTCCTAACCCCAAATGTTACATAATTGCGCAGCATGTGGGGGTTTGTCAAAATTATGCTTTTTCATTGTATACTGCATATTTATCATATAAAATGTGTTATGCTTCAATTGCGTAAGTTCTCACACTACATGCACAGTATAAAGTATTTGGAAGCTCTTACAGATATTGAGATGCAGCTCTCCACACTACCTGATTAGCTCAAAGCTTTAGAGTTCTCATCTGTCTCTGCCTTTGTAATTGGTAGCTGTGAAAAAAAGGAAAATCAATAAGGGATAATGGCTTTTACCTTAATTCACCTCATCGGTGTACTTCATGAGAAGTTAGACTCCCTACTTTTTACATTCACTGTTTTTACACAGTGACCGTCCTGAGTGGACGATGTAGAAGCTTGCATTTAATAAACCTAAACAATGTTGGGTAGCTTGATAATGTAATCAATTACTCATTTGAGGAGTAATTATATTACATTACTTAGGCTATTACTTATCAGCAAAAGTGATTAGTTACATTACTCGTTACTTTGGGTTCACACACACAATGAGAAAAAACAGGTTAATCCAGAATGTAGGTTTACCAGTGGCTAACGTTAGCAAACCAGCTAAGAAGACACCGCATGTAAATAAGACGACTTTGGAGACACATTTCACCTTCTTTTGGTAGACGATAACTGCCTCCTGGGTCGGCACCTCTAGTCCCTGCGCCACATCTTGGACCAGTCTGTCCACTGAACACACAGACACCTAACTGATATTAACCTCCCATCAAACTCAGACAGCGGACAAACCTACCTAAATTAATTGAGCATTACTCGGATTAGTAAATGTAGCCCGATGTAATTACTGAATTACTAAATGTGTTACTGACAAAAGTACCTTTGTTTCTTTTGTTACTAATTAATGTGTCACAATCATAGGACCTGTGAAACGTGATTCAGTAACTGAGATGGTATAATGTACATGCATAATACTTTATTATCTGAAGCTAATACGAGCTGTCATTGCATGAGAGCTGTGTTTCCTTGAACCAACTGGTCTCAAAAATGAGCTGCCCGCTGTGAGAGCCTTGCAAATCTATGGTAATTTCTTTCCGAGATCAATAAAGATATGCAGGGCTCGTTTACATAAAATATATTAGGCTACCACAAATGGCCTGTGTCAAAGTTTGCCTTTAAAAGTGATATTTCACTTTGGTAGTGCATTTTCACTCAGTGGCATGAGTGCCCCCATATATAATATGTTAATGAACAGTCAACCCCTGACAAGTTCTACTCTGGAAATCCATAGTAATTAATGTTCAGGCTCTTCTCATCAGAAATGACAAACAAGCAAAATTAGTTAAGTTTTAAAAATCAATGCAGTAACATTATCATCCTCTGCAAGAGTGAGAAGTTCAATTATAAGATAAATACATTGTTACTGATGTGTTTATCATAGGGAGGTGAGCATGTTTGTCAGAAATGCTCTGCTAAAGCGACACAGATACACATTCACATATGGACCCCAGACTTTGTAATGTTTTCTTACCACTATCACTCAAATGGGCTTAATTCCAGCCTTGTCATTCCTCATATAATCCTGTATTGGTATTAGATGAGGCTGATTTGGTGTTGAGCTTCAGAAATTATTAAAACAAAACTATTGGTTTTAGGAGTGTGGAAGCAAATAAACTCCGGTGCCAAAATGTTAGTATTGGCAGGGTGGATTGTGTTGCATGTTTCTATCTGTCTCTACCACAGCTGATGGTTGTACTTATCCAACACTCTGAGCTCTGATTCTCATGTGTTAAATGATTTCCAAGTGATTTCTTTCCTTTCCTTTCTCTTTCCTTTTTAGAAGGCTGAATATAATTTTGTTATGAAATACACGGAGGAGGTAGTTATATTTGTAACTTTAGTCTTATGCATTTTATTCTGTCATCAGTTGTTCTGTCAGTTCATTTTATATCTCAATATTCCATAAATGTAGTAGGAAATAGGGTTGGAGATGAACATTTGTACCTGACATGTCACTGCTGTAGGCCAGTAAGCAGTTCTATAATATTGATTGCCAGTGTGCAAATGTGAATGGGTTTACAACACAGTGGAGGTTCATTGAAATTGATTATCAATACCCGTGCCATCGATATGGGTACAGATGGGTAACAAGACTGTCAACGCTGATGCAGGCCTGGGATGAAAATACTCTTTAACTGTTTGATCAGCAAGTTGTTGAACTAATGTAGCTTGGTACAAAAAGAATGCTGAAATGCTCCCAAATGTGCAACTCAAAAGCGGATGGAAAGCAAGCAATGTTCATGAAGTCAGCTCAGGGACAATTATTGCTTTTAAATGGGATGATTTTGCACTGTTGTGTCTATTCACTGATTGTAATTTGAGGTAATTTGCTCTGGGAGGGGAGATGCATTATGCTGTCTGTGTTGTAAAATGTCATCTTAATGAGCTTCTCAAAATCGAGCCGCTAGGGCTACTAGAGAGCTTAAACTAGAGATTAAAAAAATAACATAAAATAGAATGTTAAAATAGTATAACGTGCATCTGCTATACACCAGTAGAATAAAACCAAGCCCTTTTAAGTATATGTATATCCCTGACAGTGACAGCTTTAGATATCTGGGGCATACAACCAAAAGGACACAGATGTCACAAATTTGATGTGACCCAGATGTTCCGGAGTTTGCACAGTCACTGAAACATGGGATGCATTTGGACAGTAAAAGAGATCAGGATTCTACCCATCTGTGCACATCACAACTGGCAGCTGTTTAGGTATATGGGACAATGCATGTGTGCAGCTGATAAAAACATTTACAGTGGGGAAGGCCGCGGTACTGATGGGTATTATTGTGGATGCATTCTAAGAAAAATACTTGCACTTGTACAAATGCACAGGCTTTACTGTAATCATATACCCACATATCTATTCATTTATTCATTCGTCATGCATAGGAAACACTGTAATACACGGTATGGCATGATGGAAATATGTCAACTTAACACAACTGATTTTCTTTTCAACCATCTAGTAAAACTTTGAGGCCTGGCGAAGACTGAAACACACACTACAGCTTCGGAAATGTGCCACTTTCTACAAAGTAAACACAAGCAAATATAACACACACAGCAAAACAGAGCCCGCATGAAAACAGAAAGCTGGGTCCAGAAAAACATCAGATTGCGCTGATTCCCTTCCCATTCCCAAGAGAGCAACCAGAGACAAACCCAAAGCCATGTCGGCAATGATAAAAAAGGAATTTGAGTGACATGGCAAAGTGAAGTCACAAACGAAGATGGGTTTGAAATTTAGCAAAGTCTGTCCCCTGAAAACAAAGTGCCTCCCCATTAATTTTCCGCCCAAATCTTTAATGAAATGCAAATCAAACATTCCATGAATTTGATTAATCTCCGAGGGTGGCCGAGGCCTGCTGGCTGTAACAGTGGGAGACCCGTTGGCAGTGTTGTTCTGATCTACTCAGCTATTGCTCTGCAATGATTCATTTATTTAATTGGGATGAACTCGAACATTCTGTTTTTCTCTCTCTTCTTGCCTTCCTTTCACACCCTCGGTTTCACACCCATAAACACGCATACACTCGGATGCGGCTGGATGAGTTGTTTGTCCTCATTGAAGAGGAGAAAGAAACTCACTTGTCAGTAGTCTTTAGTCAGGTCAGGGCTCACCTTTGAGATGCTCATTGCACTGATTCTTTATCGACTTTTAGACACATCAATGAGACAGTTGGATGGCTGATGTGCGTCTGTTGTCTTTCATTGCCTTTCTCTTCCCACTTAATCCCTTTAGGGTCATGGTGGGCTAGACCATATCCCAGCATGCATTGGGAGGGAGACAGTCTGCACATGTTATTTTAATAGCAAGGCAACAAAATCTGACATCCATTCTGCCAAGTGACAAAAATTATTAGTTGTTACGTTTTTTCATGTATTTTTCTTTCATTCATAATGGTTCACACATTTTTGTCAACAAGTCGTGTTGCCAGCGAGGATGGACCGGTCTGTGCTCTTTGATATAATTAAGAAGTTACCCTCACTTCATTTCATTAATGGTTTTTGAGTATGAGTACCTGATGGCTATCAGACGTCAACATGTCCCTTTATTCCCAACATGAAGCAATTTGGTGGTAATTTCCTGTAATTACTTCTGATTAAAGTCTCACTTAAGCTGTTCAACAGCTTTCTTTAAAGTGTCTGAGACTTTCATGCAATTTGGTACTGTTCCATGATCTATGAGAAAGGAACAAGTTTGAATGATACGCTGGTAGTACGGACCAAATTTATGTGAATGCACACAGACTCTCCAGTTTACTTGACTTACTGTATATTTTTGGTATGTTGTATGTGAGAAATCTCAGTGAACATAGGAAGTCCCAGTGAAGTCCAAAAAATGACTGGTTTAGATCTAAGCCAAAAAGTAACAGTCAGACTTCAGATAGTCTAGAGGTGTTGTTATCTGAGAGTTTGATACATTTAGATAAATGTAAAAATGGATGGACTACCAAATGGGACTATCAGGCATAGGCCCGACCACTTGCCCCCAAGACAGAGACTCCGTGAGAAGCTACTGTTATTAACTCATTGGAGAGTCCACGGGATCCATAAAAATCCTTCTAAAAAACTAAAGGCCTCCACATTGACTCTGATGTCATGAAGAAGAAGCCACCATGAAATCTTCAAAGGAAGTGTTTGTACCCTCAGGTTTTCAGTAGGGTGTTTAGTTCTAGTGCCCATACAGATGTGCCCAGGGGCCCTAACTGTGTCACGATCTGTCCATGCTTCCAGCGAGCTCCAGTGTGGTTCCCAGGAGTCCGCAGAACATGTGAAAGCTAAGCCCTCCTCGCACCAAAACCTGAATAATGTGATTGGTTGACAATTAGACTAGTCTTCAAGTGGAAATAGCTCTACAGAATCCAGTGCTGTAAATGACAAAGCCAGGGGTCAGTGATGGTCTGAATAATGCTTGTTTGGAAGATTCTGCATCTTCTATCAGCGACGGATGGATAGGACTCTACACTCTGACTATATATGTTTATAATGAAGATAATTAGCAAGTTGGCCCACTTAAAGATGCCCCCGACTAACAGGGTGGTGGTGGGGGTCAGTTTACTGGCTGGCAGTCCTTTTCATGATCATCAGAGGGAATGTTGTTAGGTTGACTCTATAGCTCAGACAATAGCTTGGAAGTACCCTGACTAATTGGAGTAGCTGCAATTGGGCAGTTTATGTGTGTTTATACTTCACTTCCATCATCTTTAATAGGTCCAGTTTTTGACTTTCAGAAAGGGTTTTATAGTAAATTTACAGTACAGTGAAGGCTGAAATTGTGTGATTTAATGATCCTACTAAATTCCACTAATTAAGAAATCTCTAAAATCAAAGCACCATGTGTAGTGTAGGGATCAAAAGGTTACAGCTGAAGGATTACTTGGTGAGTTTTGAAATGATAAGGCACACAAAAAGGGTGACACAAGAGACGGAAGGGGGAAATGAAATTGTAAAGTGCTAATGAGCGAGGCCAGTGCTAGGTGCGAAGATGTTATAACAGACAGAGGATCATCACAGCCCAAAATGATCAAAATAATGGAGGCCATGTTACAGTTAGAGTTTGAGATTAGATCCAGTGCCTTGGCCAGGGAGTACTCATCCTCTGCCCCAGCTGCTCCACAGTGAGAGCTATCATCTATAGATCCATCATCTTTAAAAGTGGATAAGGCTCAGTAGTGGCTGCTGAGCCATCTGTGTTTCACGGAAATTCCCAGTCATGCCAGTTTAACCACAACTAAAGCTTACTGCATGCTGTGGCATAAAGTTTATGATAACACTTGTATTTTCTATACAGCAACTGGTTCTGAAAATATGTATTTGTGTGTCTCAGGAAATATAAACAGTTTCACAGAAGAAGCAACAGGGAGGCAGATAATAATGAAACCCGACAGTTGTTGAACATTTGGGGTTGAAAATAAATGCTTGTTCATGGTGTGAAAGATCTGGTCATTATTTCCAAAATCCTCCCATTATTTGACCACTCTGGAACCTAATGGAGACACAAACCAGGCTAAACAACAGGCAGCGCTGGACCAAGTGAGCCTATCTTAAATAGAGAAGGCATTTTTGTCCCCTTACACAACCCTGCTGCTGTTATTCTCAGCAGAAGTGGAAAATTATTTTCCAATACTTGTGGAGTTTTAACTCCGTTCTCTGGGTGAAGTTGGTACTGGTCTTATTTTTTTTAGCTATATCTTTGAACACAATGACATTTCAGTAAGCATACCATTTTGAATAATACTACAACTTGACCCATTTGCAATGAAGACTAGGACACAGATACCTGATAAGTCCAGAGGGCTCAGGGCCGTCCCACTGTGAAATTGGAGTGTGCTCGAGGGTACCCTCATGGACTTATTGAGCTCTTTTTGCACACTTTCTGTAAGTCTTCAATCCTTCAGACTTACTTGGAGGAATTGCTCACAATTCATAGTGTTTTTTAAACAGTTTATTGTTAAAAACAATCAGAGGGGAAATCCCAAATTATTAAAACAAACAAAAAAAAGAGCTGCAAAGAACAAATTTACATGCAAATAGCAGTAAGGACAGTGTCTAGCTCTTAGTTACATGAAGACATTGTCATAATCAAACAACATTAATAAGTCACAGAGGAACTTAGACTTATTATGCATGTGACTCATTCAAGGTTCTATTTTAAATATTACACTACATTGTACAAAAACATATATACTTCAATTGATCACATTGCAAAATGCTATTTTTAATACCTTATATTCATAAGGTCATATTCATATGAACATTGGCAAGCTTGAGAGACAGGTTATTACACTTATAATTACAAGATAACAGAAATCATAGGCCACCACAAAATAGGAATATCAAACCATTGACAATCATTTTTAGACAAACACTGCTTAATCCAATTGATCTTGATTGTTTAAAAATCTAATGCATTAAAGCTGTAAAATAAAGTCTGACTGTGGTTATATCCCCCCTTATTATGACAATGCACTGAGCATTTAGCATTCTCTTCTCCTCATCTCACTATATCAAGCTACAGTAGCCAAATTCTTAAAAGCCCAATTTGGTTTGTTGTTTATTTCATTCTGCCTGCTGTGCTCTTCTGTCATGCACACTTTAAAATCTATTTATTCTTTCAGTCTGACGGGTTGTGCTTACAGACTAAACACTATCCTCCTGCACCAAGTCAAAGGAGTTCATCAGAGTCAGTGCCATAATGCAAAGACTATGAACAGAGATGACCACTGTTACTTTTTGGAAAACAGGATCTTGCTTCAACCAGCTTTTCAAAGAACTGTGAGAAAAAAAAAAAAACATCCAATGATTGATTTTTAGTGGCACACATTGTCTGAACAAATAGGATTGCAGATAAAAAGAACATCCTGTCCATCCTGTGCTCCAGGCAGACTGGAACAAAAGATCAGAACATTAGAGGATTTGACAAAGACAAATTCTATATTTAACAGTTTTCAGTATGTGTCTTATGTTCTTATATTATACATATTTTAATTTTTTTTTAGCCTTGCCGAGAGCGTGGCTCAATTGATGGAAATGGTCTGTCCCCAAGAGACTTTTTCCCATAGACTTACATTGTGAAAGAGAGGTCGGTAAATCAGCGCATCATTTTTTTTGAGGTACAACAACTAGCCAGTACAAACACTTAAATATCCCTTATTTAAATCATTATGTCCTAAAAGTTGTAAAATGCATAAATAGCCGAATCCAGAGTTATAGAGTCACTGCCATTCATGTGAGTGAGCCTGAGACTGAGTGGTTGGGAGGCGGGGCTAAAGGAAGCACTAGTGCGCTTGCTCTATGCGCCGTACAACGCGGAAGCTATGCGGAAGACCCAGGAAATTTTATACCCAGGAAGTTGAACTTTTTTGGCTTCATGTGCCACTGAGCACATCGAACTGAATGGTGTCCCGCCTCCGACGCTGTATCCAGTTCTCTTTATACATCCATGGTGAAAACTGCCTTTTGGTTCTTGATGTCAAAAAGGTCAAAGGTCAGGGTCAGCCACAAGCGGCAACCTTGGAGCTTGTACAAATTCTTTGTCTTTCTCAAAGACACTTCATAAAGGTGGATGATTTGTCATCACAGAAGACTGAACCACTTTCTCCTAATTGCTATGCTGCCCTGCTTCCTCACTGTTTAAAGGAGGTGAATTATTTTAAAATGATAAAACTTAAAGTACCTTTTAGGTCAATTTCAAAGCAAGTTCATGTTGACTGTGTCAGTCATAAAATATAGTCGGCCAATTAATTTCCTTTTACATAATCAGTGTGTTGCTCTTTTTAACAAATGCCACATTTTATTGCGTTCTTGTTACGCTCATATTGTCATAGTTTGGCACACGTTAAGGTCTGATATGTCCCTTCTGAATACTCACTGTGTCACTTCTCTTTCTCAAATTGCCAATCTGTCTCTGTGATATTGACTTTTAAATGGCGGCGCCCCATCTCCTACATGTCGACACGCCAGAGCGAAATAAGGGCTGTCCATCACTGACTCAAAACCAATTGAACAGAGAAAACTTTGCAGACATGCTCAACTCATTTGAACTGTATTAAAATGGCAGCATGGGGGGATGGAGGTGGGGTTACGAGGGTTGAATTAGGGCTGCGGCAAGCTGTACATTGAGGTCAGTTAGGGTCAGTGGAATCCTAGTAGATGCTCAGAAAATGCTTAGGTAATCAATCGCCCTTTAGACCTCTGTGGAATACAGCAGAGAGATGGGCCCTTAACATTGCAGAACAAAAATGTTCCAGCCTCCTTATACTTTTCATCAGAAAACAAGGACTTCAAAAGCTTAAATCAATAGTTAATTATCTGCCGCATAAACATAAATACAGTTGCAGTTGTTCACTGCAGAGGTGCTGGACCAAGGACTACAATCTGCTCTGTTCCCCCATACAAGTAATTTTTATCCTCACTCATTAATCTTCAGAGGGTAAGGTTAAGCTCATGTGTGTATCTTTGAGTATATGTCTCACTCTCTTACTGCCACTGAATATCTAGCTGGAACATTGAAAGAATCTAAGTGGTTATACACACATTGTGTCTCAGCTGTTGCACTGAGTGGGATCTAATATAACACAGAGTGTAGTGCCTGACCTTATCATGTACAATGATTACATGCAGCATTGAAAATCATTTATACGGTGCCTTCAGAAAATATTCAACCTCTTACGAATATGCTGAATCATTTTGGTTTATTTTGTTGTTGTTTGCCATCAACAATCTAGACAAAATACTGTACAACACAAAAAGAAAATCACGTTTCTATTCAAAGATTTTGACACAAACATTCACACATGTTAATATATGAATGTGAATGTGAATTATTCCAATACACCTTAAATTGGTGCCTCATAAGCCTCTTTGGCAGTGACTACAGCGCCCAGTGTTTTTGGATATCTCTGTCTGAGCTTGGCACATTTAGAATTTTGGATTTTGGCCCATCATTGTTTGCAGATTTGCTCAACATAATCTGCTATCTTAGAGTCATCCCATTCAACAACCTTCACATTGTTCTTAAGCCGCTGTGTTGATTTTTTGCTGTCTAAGGTTAACAGCTGAGGTCTGTAGGTCTAAGGTTAAAGGCCTGCGAGGTTATTGATACTCTGAAGCTGATACTCTAAAAATATATCTGACCTTGGCTCCATTAATTGTTCCCCTTGTCCCTGTAGCTGAAAAGCACGCTCACAGTCTGATGCTGCCACCATGGAGTTACTCTACCTGTGGTCACTTCCTGCCAAAAGCATCATTTTGCATTCTGGTCGAAAAGTTTAATTTCCAATTCATCAGACAACAGGATGTTTTGGGTCATGCTCTCAGGTCACGGGATTATTACAAACTCCAGGCTGCTATCCTGATTCCCTCTTGCCACTCTCTGCCTTTACAGCCCAGACTTGTAAAGTTGTGCCGCTGACTGTCCTTCAGGCAAAATCTCCCATCACAGACAAAGACCACTATAGCTCTGTCAGAACCATTCTCTAGGGTTCTTGTCACCTCTTTGACCAGGATCATACATGCTTTGTTGGAAACTCTGGGTAGTCTTGTGGTAGAGTTTCTGCTGTACTGTCCTCCATGGATTTTATTATGCATTTCATTCTAAGTCACGTCTCATCAACTCCCAAGGACAAAGTCATTTGAATGCACCTACACTTTGAATTGTCAGTGTAAAAGGGTCCAATATACACTGAGAAATATAGATAGAATGAAGGAGGAAACACAAAAAGAGATGTGTTTCCATAACTACATTGCCCATATAGTGTGTAGGCCTGTAAGGTGGGCTGGATAAAGGGCATGTGTGGACCCATTAGTGCAGAATATTTTTTTTAAGTAAATAACAAAATTGTGGACAGGAGAAGCGGTGCTCTTGCTCCTACGCAAGAGTGCAAGTTAGGGAACAATAGGTGTAATTCTCACTGTTATATCTGTCCTGTGAATATGAATCATGCTCTGACCTCTCTGAAGGTGACCTTTCTAAAATCTAAACCACATAAAAAGTGATCATGCCTTTTTCCATAATGGTGCTTAGTTTGTAGACTGTCCTGAACCTTGAGTGTGGACATTTTTCATGTGCATCATGTTTAGATGGTAATTAAAAGTTGTTTTTATTACTGTTAGGAAGTGTAATATAAATAAAGATTCAGTTCAGTTAATCTTCAGTGTCTAATCCAAAATTTCTGGGCACTGAAGTGTTGTCATTTTGGTACACAGGAAGACTGACTGGCACTGCTGTGGGTTTAAAACAGTGCCCATGTGCCTGTCCATTTTATAGCCACTCTTCCAGGTCAGTGTCACTGCATCCTAAAAGTATTTCTCCCCAGCAGCTTCAGTGAGGGTCAGAACAAAGACTCACTTGTCAATCAAGACATAAAGGAGTCTGACGTTTCTGGTGGTATAATTTCGCCCTCATAGAAGCTCTTCCCTCATGCATAACCCTGTGTTTACCTGTTCAGCCTTCTGATGCCAATGACTCCCACTTTTTCTTTGCTCCCTCCAACACCCAAGCATCTACCTGCGGGCTCGGTTCTCTTTGATCCCCGGAGGGGGGATGCAGTGATCACTCCCTGTACTCTAATCTGCTGCTCAATATGGTTTTATAAGGAGTGATAAGACACAGAGCACTGATGCCAAAATAAATGCATTTTACCTTCTTACAATTTTACACACACACATATATATATATATATTAATACAGAAGTTGTCTGTTTTAACTTTACTTTCTTTTCTCCATCATTGTCTGCATGACTGCCATTCATGCACCCAAATAGAAGTCAATGCCATGATCCTTACTCTCACTCATTAATAAGGCAGTGGGGTATCTGAACTGCTTTCATTTGGAGCAGGGCAGGTCTCCTTTTACCCTGACGGAACTGTCATGTGATTCTTTTCTCAATTAACCACACCACAAACTGCTCAATAAAAAATCATGGTCCAGCAGCATGACATCCTCCACAAAGAAACACCCACATTTACTCAAGTAATATTTGTGTATTTCCATGTGATGCTTTTTTTTTACTCCGTGATAACTTTGACTTCACTGCATTTATTTGAGAGCTAAAGATACTGGACTTTGAAGATTACATTTTTTTATAAAAAATCTTTAACTTATAAACATAATAAACTGTTATACATTTAAATAAGGAGGTTTTCCTCCGACACAGTAAATGATGTAATGTAGATGCACAGTATGTCACTTAAGTGACAATGTGAAAACTTATTCCACTACTGGTTGAACCTACAAAATCATAAATGTTGAAAGTGTGCATCCATGTTGCAGTCCAAAATCCACTTTAAATGCTTTGTTTCAACATAATTAATTGTTAATGGAAAAGTCGCTATTTTGTCCTAAACAAGGTTATACATTATTGAATTATCAGTTGCTGCACGCTACTTTCCAATAATATAAAAGCCAAAGCAAAATCGTCAGAGTAAAAGTGTAAGTCAGGTCAGTAATAGGCCACATCCACCAGAGTTAATTTATCTCTTGATATTTTTGAACATCCACCCAGAGCCATATCAGCCCTGTGAGCTCTCCACTCACACTGGTTACATTCAAATAATTGCCTCTGAAATACCAACACTTAGTAACAGTGGGAAATTATGTTTGAACCATATCACTCCTGAAATAGCTATTTCCTGCCCATCCGTTTGCCGTTGAAATCTACTCTGTCTTATTTCTCTCATCCCGCAGATTAGTCACAGCGGGTGCCCGTTTGACTAACGTTAGGGAATAAAGAACAGGCTCTCCAGATCTGATGAATCAAAGGGCTGCTGGGTTTCTGATCCTCAGGAATCGCCGGCTGACGCCCCGGGTACACACGCCTCATATGTACATGTGCCTGCCTGTGCGAGGATGTGTGGGTGTGTGCATGCTTAATGTCCACACACGGCATTGTAGCAGCCAGGAGATCAGCTCTCCCTGCACCAGCTTGTGCACCTATGATAAGTTATTCCCTGTGTTTGCCTGCCACTGCTGTACATGCTGTTGCTTTCTTTTGTGTGAATGAACTCTGCAAGATGCAGGAACTCAAGCAGGGCTGGAAGCAGGAAACAGGACATGGTTGAGGTGTGCATGATCAAGGCTTAATCTGTTGAAAAGGGAGGCAGTATTGTACAATGTGTGATGTGTTTTCTTGTGTAACAGCTGCTTGTCAGTTCTTTCTACTTTTCAAGAAAGGTGGTGGCATATTAACAAAGATCTAAAAGTTGTTGTCTTAGGAATTCTTGCATGAAATATGGATGATCATAGAAGCAAAGTAGTTTAACCGTCACCTTTTCCACTTTTTGGGCGTCTTTGAGTGTCGGTCAAACAAGAGTTGCTTAACATCCATATACATAAACATGAGCTGAACCATGCTTTGACGTGTCTGCCCTCTCTTCATTCTCACTTTCCTTATTTTTGCGGGGCTGGTTTCATGCTAATCATCTGCACCTGTTGAGAGGTGCTGCCCCTGCCACTCCTTGTCCATCTGCAGTTGTCAACCTCCCGCTGACTCTGTCCCAAGATAAATGTCATGCAGAAGGATGACTTGGGGGACAATGAGCATTTGCATCTGCATAACTTAGCAGACTAAAGATTAAGGTTTTTGTTTCTTTTGCTAGATTGTTTGCTGATGTAAAGAACTTGTTCACATCTGCAAACACGGATTGAGGCTACTCCCGCTTTAAAGCCTGCCATTGTTCGGTTCATCGTGTTCTATTTTTCTGCCATTCTTAAGGCAAATAACTTAATAATAAGGAACATTACATTTGAGAGTCTAATCTGGTTGTTACCATCATTAAAATCTGTCTACTCTCCACAAACCTCCGGTCTTGGATTCTGCTCCAAATACAGATCCAGATTTTGGATGTTTTTGTCTCCTCAAAATAATGAGACAGACTGCTAATGCAGTCCAGATGATGCACTTTGTTGTCTGTTTTTTTGGTGTCGCGATCATTGGGGAAATGATTCTCTCCATCTCCCGGATCACTAGAATGACCCATCTGTCATTTTGCATGCTCCCCTAACTTATGTAATTTGGGAGAAATTGCCAAGAAATCAGGATGAGCATGCTTCCTCGACAGCTAATCAAAAGTCTTTTCAAATGTAATGAGGAGAAAAAAGTGATTGCGAACAAAAACATTATCTGCAAAGCACTCAAGATCTAGGGGTATTTATTCAACAAGTCCTTATACGTAAAGGACAGATCTAACTGTCAGTGCATTCCACATCAACCATATGAATGTTTTGCTGCTCTGCTCCTATTTGTAAATGTATAGTTCAGTTGGGCTTGGTTATGGTTAGGTGGTGACAAGAAAACAGGTTCATTACTGGTAGGGACTGGGATGTGAACAGTGTGTCAGTCGCTATTTGTATCCATTCACACACTCTGACATCCACACCTTCACTCTCTGCTGCGCCGAGTGCAGCCTCTAAAACCTAGTATGATTAGACAGGATGAAGAAAAAAAGCGTGATGAAATAATCTCAACTCAAAGGTTTGCTGAGGAAGACTGTGAGATCTGGTTGACATTAATAAAAAAAAAAAAATGAGACATTTTTGTCACACGTATTGTCCCCAAGGTCAAAAATAAAAAAAGAGAGAATGGGCAGAAAAAGAGGATGATGGAAATGTATGAAGAAAAAGTAGGTGAAGAAGAAAAAGGACAAGCACAAGCAGAAGTAGAAAAAAGAGGCACAGAAGAGGGAGAAGACAAGAAGCAGGAAAACGACAGGAAATGAAGCAGAAGAGAAGAAAAACAGGAGGTGGAAAAGAAGACGCGGGGGAATGAGAGACATTTTAAAAATAACAAAATGGTTATTAAAGTTAATCACAGTGGATTGAACAATAAAAATCTATCAATAAAACACAATGTACACAAGGTGATATGTATAGTGACAATTTATAGGCAGTATATAGTAATCTACTCTAGGCTGTTTCTCTAATAATGCCTATTGCAACCTTGTAAATTCAGTAAAATCATAAAATATATTGTGTTTGCCAATGCATGAAGAATGGTTTAGACTGTAAGAAGTTGCCACTATCTTCCATACAAATGGGCTGCCGAGATATGATGGAGACACACTAATAGATTTCCAGTTGCCCTGAATGCACATGAATTATTGAATTCAAGTGTTTTTTCAATGCAGCATATGATGAATTTCAAATGTCATCAACCGCCATAATGATACATAATTCACAGTCACAGTCACATTGTGTATTCGTTATGATTATCAATGTAAAACAAGTTTCTTTATTGTCTCCAAGATAAGATTTCACTCCATTGAGGATAGATAAATCTGTTTTTTAACTAATGAAGTAAACTGTTTCTGCAGCCCTGTTTTGCAGCCTCATCTCATCAGTTTTGCCTGAGATGACATCCCGCTGTTTACCATTTCTTCCCATTATTTACAAGTCAGTGTTTGGACAATAAATTGTGCTTCTCTCGCGGCTCCCACTGACCTCCACACAAGATGAAAGAACCTTCAAGATTCTTCAGTTTGTGTCTGCGTGGGCACTCTGTCACACAGATACTTTTGTCATCATTACTGTTCAGCAGGATCATATCGGTCAGGAGCGGGGGAACCCACACTTCTCACTGATCTGTCCAGGGTGGCAGCACAAGTCTGTCTCAATCAATGCGTGCACATGTACGCTGCAAAGAGAGCCTGATCATAACCAGATAAAGGCAGTAATGCAATTAATGCACCCAGAGTTTCTAATCAAATTTTGGTTGAAATTCCCTGGAAAGAACTAATCTGGTACCAATTATAGGGAAAATTAAGAGTTCTGTTATTTGAATTTACTTAGTTGTGTTGAGTTAGTAGTATACATATCAATTCACTAATTATTTAATATTGGAAACTTTTTACCTGTTGACAAATTTCACATTTTTGCATGTTTAGCTGACATGCTGTGCCCTGAATTAATTGGAATGAATTAATTGGAAGTGTACCAATTGACGCTGTCTCCATTTTCCTTTTTTGCCTTAAGCAATCACTAGCGAGTGACACATATGTCCTACCAATGTAGTTTTCAGTCGACATGGGAGCTGCATAGCGGTTGCTAGGAACGTTTTACAAATACATGAAAGAAAGATGCCAGCTGAGGACAACCTGTACAGCTGCGTCAATCTCTCTGCGTTTCATTGCAATTCTTCTGTCGCCATTTTGGCTCTGGCACAAGAAAATAACATCAGCATTCTTTATGTTGCCAACAAAGCTCTCATTGGCTTGATTATTCCTCCAACTCGGGGATTAGCTGTCAATGAGCACAGGTATGGGGCATTACCGAGAAAATCTGAGATGTGGGCTGTGCAGACTTCTGGAACTGGGCTGAATTCATATTGGATGCCTCTGATAAAGCATGTAGTGCAAATGACATTGACATCAAAACAGTGCAGTACACAAACAGGAACACTGTATTGGCCCTGCAGTGTGAAGTAGACAATGATTAATGGGAGAATTAATTTAAACTTTTGCCTACACAGGGACTTGCACCCTGGGCTCCTGCCCTACAAAGGGAGCTAAAGCTCCCCAGTTTGGCTGCCTGAAATAGTTGGCCCGACAGACCAGCCATACAATACATGACCCTTTAGGGGTTAAATATATGAAAAGCAGATCAGAGGTTCGTGGAACAAATGGTGTGTCAGAGTTAAACATCTTAAAACTGCACTCCACCCAGACAGAACAATATAATTTGGTGTTAAGATGTATGTCTAATGATAGAGGCTCTAAGGCTGACTGACTAAAGGAGCTTTTCTTCCACAAGACAATGACATCCCTTCACATGGTGGAGCTTGTGAAGCCATTACCTCAGGTTTTCTCTAAAATGAAAGTGCAAGGGCATGAAAAACTTTCAGTCAAGTATCATTGAATTTAAGGTTTTTCCAGGTCAGAAGACTCTATTTTGTACATATTTCATTGTTATAGTGGCTTTGTGCTGTCTTATCTAACAACTTTGGAGCCAGTTTTAATACAGACTGAATTTGACCTGTGTGTTACATCTCTGGCTTGAGACCAGCTAGTAAAACAGTATATGTGGGAGGATCATTGCATTCTTGCAGCCTGACCATTGCAAGAATGGTGCCTTTGACACATTTAAATGTGTTTCTTATACATTTAAATATAAGGATTTTTAATGTAATGGAAAGTATTTTGTTGGAATTGGAGGTTCTATCCAGGTACCTACTGTATACAAAGGCTTCAAGATTGGCTGCTCTTCTTGTGACAAACATACATTCGATAGGAAGATGAAAAGTCAACAATCAACCATGGCTGAGACCAAGAACAAGTCTGAATTGCCTCCTTCAAAGTCAATATTTCAAATGCATCATAAAAGGCAGACAAGACAAAGGGTTCTTTAGAAGAGCCAAAAATATACTTCTTTAAGCTAAATTTTAAAGACAGAGACACTGAAGTTATTTGCAGTCTTTAGTGTCCCAAAATCTATTGGAACTTGTCATTTTGAGACCCACTGGCCTAAATACATAAGTAAATAAGCACCTTTTAAGGGCAGAATGTCACAAAGTGACTTGAGAAGAGTAAAATCTGTGATCTTTGGACAGCTTTAAAAAGACGCTTAAGGTCAATGGGAGAGAGTTCAAGAGTTCCACACAACCCCAAAAGTAGAGTCTCCTTTAGTTTTAAGGCTGGAGGGAAACAACCAACAGACCCTGATCAGAGGACCTTGGTCCATCCAGGAATTTCCCACTAAGACAGGTGAAGAGGAAGTTACAATAGTCAAGACAGGATGAAATAAAAGCATGACAAAAACAGCTTGTTAAATTAGTGAAGACAAAAAATATGAAATAATTGGACACAAGGACAAATAGAGCCAGTGGCATTTTAAACAGATGTAGGTAAAATGTCATGGGGGCTAGATTAAGTTTTCATACTGAAGAGTCTTCTAAAGTCTTCATAAGCCAAGTCCTTCAAAGGGGATTGAAATGGGACACAACTAAAGTAGACCAAGTCTAAGATGCTTCAAAAGCAGCCTAGAGACCAGAATCAAACACTGCAGCCCTGGATATAATTATACAACAGAAGATTGGGGGCATCAGTTACTCATGCAGACAAAATAAGTCATGCACACTAAAAAAAGAGATGACAGAGGTGGCCGGTTCAGTTTTCCCATACGGCTGGGAAAATCTGGACAGGGAAGTTAATGAGAAACACATTCCCCTCCCTCCACAATTTCCATTGAAATGCCCTTGAGCAAGACAATTAATCCCCATGTACTCCAGAGGAATTCCTATGAGGCTTATAGTGGAAGACTTTGGTCGAGCCGGGCAGCTCCCAGGTGTCAATGTGTGTAAGTGTGTAAAAATGTATAAAAGTGAAGCGGGGCCATTCTCAAAAAAAAAAAAACAGCATGCATGCTCAGTGAACCTTCCCGGGATAAGTGAAGGTTAGAAAAATCTATTTAAGGTTTTTGACGAGGCAGTGAGCAGAACCAAAGTTGGTGGGGGCAGGTCAGAGTTTGCCACACAGCCAGTTCTGCCATTTACGATTTCCATGAAGTAAGTTCAGCACATCCACACAAGGTGTCATTTCAAACAAACATCAAGGTATATCAGAAGCCACTTGATTGTTTTAAGAAGAGAATTTGGATGGATGGGACTTTAAAGTTAAACTCACTTTGTTCTGTCTTTGTAGCGTTGTATTCTGGTTTTACAAGGTCAATTACATCCAGGCACTGCACCACATCCATTCACTGAAAGAGCAGAGGCAAAGGGGTTTCAGAATGACACAAGTTGTGATTTGGAGTGACACAGGAGTGAATTAGAAAGGCCAGAGGGCAAATAGATGACACATGCAACGTGAAACATACGTGTCAGCTACAATCTACCTCAACTTACTATTTTTTATGCAATAGAGAGTGTTCATTTGGAAACTCAGAGACGTGGCAAATCATAAAGGTGGGAAGTCCTGTGCAGGTGCCCAAATATTTGGAAAATTTCTTTGTTACTCTGTTTAGATGGGTAAACTAAAAAGCAACAGAAAGTATATATATCACTGTGGATGACTGACTCTGGTGACATGCTGGTGGATGGCGATTTTTTGCTCCGAGATACTGGTATTGATCAGAAACCTTATGAGCACCCATACTGTATTATGGTAATTTTGTGCAAGAAGCCGTTAAAATCATATTTGTCGTTGCTGTAGGTTTGGCCTGTGGGTGGGTGCCTGCCTAATTAGTCCAAAGTATAAATAGAATTAGCAGAGAGAGAAAGAAAGAAAGAAAAAAAGAAAGTAAGAAAGAAAGAGGGAGGTTTGGTCTGACCAAACCTGTAGGTTCAGCAAGAAAACACCCAGTTCATGATCTAAAATTTGCTTTTGGAATACTTTGAAGTATTTCCATATGCATTATGCTCTACATACAGATAGTATTCAGAGTATTGTAAGTGCTTCGACCGAAAGCAAAGAGCTTTAAACTGAGGTTTGGGATAAATATTTACTTACTGCTCCTAAGAGGAGTTTGAGTTCACAGTGTGAACCTTAGCCCATAATGCATCTAGTTAGTTATTTTTCACATTTTGCTGTCATTAAAGGTAGGTAACACTCCTGACAACTCAGTAATTGACCAAACACTCCACCACAGGGCATTGAAACTAGTTGTTGTAATAAAGAAAACCAGGTTTTTGTTGTCCTTGGGCCACCATGGGGGACTTTCCACTCAGCTCTCTTGACTGTGAGCAAACACAAACCTTGAATTTGAGCTTTTCTCAAAATGAGAATTGATGTATAGCTGATAGTTGTTGTCCGCCATGCAGTGGTACATGCATATTAGATAGCCAACGAATGTGGCACTCTCTGTAATGTGCAATAATGATTTTGTAGACTCGTGCAAACACAACATCAGCAAGGACCATTGCCTCCGACATCACAACCCAACTAAATGCCAAGCACTCTTCATCGCTTCCATTTTTTCTTCCCGCTCCAAGTTATTGCAGTCACAGAATGAAAAATAATCAAAGTCTGGAAACTATTCAGAAATTTGCTGGCAGAGAAAAAAAATAGATATGTATTTCCCCTCTTTTTCAGTGTCTCTCCCTCCCTGTTTCCCCCCAGCAGTAAGAGTAAAATTATAAATCATCTCCCCGCAGACAAAATTTCATGCTCGATGAGTGAACAACTCCAGCATCTGGTGGGGTCCTGTGATGAGGTGCGTTCCAAGTTTCTCCCTCTCCCAGCCTCCCCTGGGCTGATCCAGAGCATTGCCAGCATCCTGCCAAACGTTACACACGTGCAGCTGAAATGATAAGACAAAAAAGGAGTGGTATTTTGCAGGCCCCCTTTTCATATTCAACCCGTTCTGCAGGACTGATGGCGGCACATGTGAAATCTCCGTGGTGGATTCATGTCACATCACAAGGTGTGCGCACACCTGAAGGAGATTCTCCTCGGTGAGTGCACATGGGGCCGTGGAGTGCGTCCAAACACACCTTGTATCTCTTAACAACAAGCCTGGAGCCAATGGTCGCCCCCCTGGGCCAAAATGCATAATTTCAGTGATACTGTAGTAACTTTAGAGAGGGAGGAGATTAACTTGTTTTTAAAACTTAGAATACAGGCAATCAGGACAACATTTTTAACATCACAAACTACACACCCAAATTACTGCACAGAACCTCAGCAAATAGTCTTTGTGGTATTTTTAACCTGCCTAATGGGACAAATCTAGATTTTATTTTTATTCTTTTTTATAACCAGATTCCAAAAACAAAATCTTTGTTCAAGGACAGTCTGCACAAAGGATTTCTTGTGCATTTTAAGCATAGTTTATAATTATAATTCC
The DNA here is from genome assembly GCA_002120245.1 of Maccullochella peelii. Classification (NCBI taxonomy): domain Eukaryota; kingdom Metazoa; phylum Chordata; class Actinopteri; order Centrarchiformes; family Percichthyidae; genus Maccullochella; species Maccullochella peelii. The sequence goes on along the minus strand of LKNJ01000478.1, from coordinate 96,393 downwards.
AGCATTTTAGACTGTTTAACATTGACTACTTTTAGGCCAACCAAATAATAAATAAATTAAGACTTCAGCACTAAGTAGATTAACCGAAAATAATCATTTGTTACCCTAACCCTAAACCGAATTAAACAAATTGAAAATCAATGTCATTAAAAACAATGACACTCTTTTTTTTCTTTCATTTCTGAGATGTGGGTGTGCTGGCAGGACTCAGTCCTCAGTATTTCTAAACAACTGGCAACAGATGCACCAGATGACCAATTCTGTTATATATAAAAGAGGGGCATACTCATCGCTTAGGGGATAGGAAGCCGCAACTTTCATGGTTCGAGTCTGGACGGGATCCTTTTTTGCATCTCTCATTTCCTGACATCTCTCTATTGTATCTAACAAAGACATTAAAAGTCCCAAAAATGATTTTGAAAAATAAATCAAAGTGAACCAGTTAGTGAAATCTAGAGCTGTGGCACAAGGTTAAACTCTAAAAGACAATCCATCTAAGTCCAAGTACGTTTAGAAAATCACATGTACAGTGCTTAAAGCCATGTTTGGAAGGATAACTCCTAATTTGCAATCCTGTTTTGTGGGCAAAGATTTCCTTGCAAAGAAGTGGCCCAAACGAGCTTTCATGAAGTGATTTTTGGCAACATAAGCTGCATTAGTTAGGACACATTTACAGGACAATGTGTGTAAAGTAATTGCCATCACAGGACGTGCATGTTTGCGCATGTAATTCTACTTTTCAATTCAAACATGACAAAAACAGGAGAAGATATGCTCTAAAAAAATAAAATCACTTCACACAAGCTACAGAATGAGCTGCCACAATACCTTATTCAGTGGAGTATTAAAATACCTGAATATGTTTTCTATGAGGTATTTGGGGAGTGAAAGTTTACAACAGCTTCTGAGGCGTATCCTAGTGTCACCTTCATGGTAACAATCATTTTGGAACAAAGTCCTTATTTAAACCAAACAAATTATTCACCATCATAAAAGTGACTTTGCCCACGCTGAGACGAAACTGCGATCCTGACCTCACCTGTTGGAGCTGTGGGTGTGATGGCAGACATCATTAAGCTCGGGGATTCTTGGTGCTATTTAGAGGAGCTTGTTAAAGGACCATCACTCACTGGAGAAAGTGCTGCAATGCAGGAGGAATAATATGGCTGAATATAATTCCCAGACTGCAAGACCAACATTTTGGATAAATTAGCTGCCTAAGCTTCACTGCTTTTGTATGTTGGTAATGTAGGAACAGATGGCATATTTTACTGTTTTACCACCGGAGGAGTGTTGTTGATATCTAAATCTAAATAATTCTTTCAGATAGGGGCTCTTTTCCCTAAGTGGAAATGAAAAGCAGTCAGAAAAAGTCTGCACAGTTTTAAATTGTAAAACTTTGTTAATACCATGTTGATCTGCAAACATTAATGCAGATGAAAATAAAACATTGCTCCAGCCTTTAATTTTGCACAGTCACCGTACCAGATGTCCACGAATAAAGAGAGCAAACGCTGACAACAATAAAGTAAACGAGTCCACCGACGTAGCAGCAACTTTTGGCACAGACATATGCTTGCCTAACAGGGAAAACAGCTTTTCACAGAAGCGGAGGCATATGGCCGGCTCCTGTTTTGACAACAAGATGCTGTGTCACCTTGCTAGCCACCTGTAGCCGGTGACCAGCCGAGAGAGAGAGGGAATTTAAGGTGATACATGCATACACAGGCCGACATACATATTTGCCTCTGTTTCCATTATTCCAAAAGCCATATGCTTATCTTGTTGACCTTTGTGGTGTCCGACGGCATGTCACATACTCTGTCACCACGGCCAGGTAAGCGTGAAGAGAAACCGATGGGGTCAAGAACACAAAAGCTTTTGAAAAACATGCCCGCAGCCTCCAAGTCCTGCGCCTTTGCTCTGTCTCTCCCTCCCTCTGCCTTTTATTTCCCCTGCTCTCCTCTATCCCCTCTTTTCATTTCTTTTCTGATGCCGTGCACGTCCCAACAAGCGACAGCGATTTGCATGATGTGATCGGCCTCTGCCTTCCCGCAGCTCTTTAGAAGTGTGTGTGTGCTCGTGTCTGCATGTGGCTGTCTGTATTTGAGTGTGTTTGCAAGTGTTAATGTGTGCGGGCTGACTGCCAGCCAGCTTAAGCTGCAAGGGAAGGGTAAAAAAAAAAGGCTTTGAGCCTATAGATATCTCACAGAGCAATCAGGGAAATATGCTCAAATACCTGACAGGCGGAGTGCGTCACTTGGCATGCATCTTTAATTCTGTCTGAGGTTTGGGTGTTGTAGCTTTGCTGAGTTAAGGTGAGGTGTTTGTTGGGCTGAAACTAGGCCAGCTAGGTTTGCCGGGATAGCACACACACTTTCACACTTGACTCATCAAGTGAGGAGGGAGATCTAATCAGCAGCGAGGCTGGTTTTCACTGACGAATGTTCAAGGACATTTTGCAGATATCAGAAAGAAAAATGTCCAAAAGGGAAGCATCCACAAAAAGTTAGCAAGTTATTCCTTAAATTCCACCTCAAGTGTTCAGAGGATATCTGTCGTTTTTTTCCTCAGCTGCTGTTATTGCTAAATTATGGAAGCAAGTGAGCTGAAACACTCTTTCCTATTTCTCTTTGGGCATGAAAAATGTAATCACAAGCAAGGCTGCATTTTTGATTTCGCTTTGTGTAAATTACGATCAGAATCGCAGGAAAAGCAAGCCAATTACTTTCCTGATACATGGAGAATGTGACGCATTAACAGCACTACATGTGTGCCATTACCAGCGAATGCAGCAGAAATTAGTGTGGAGATAGGTAATGAGAGGGAGCCGTTAAAACAATCAGTTGAGCTTTCACTGGCGTTAATTAAACTGAGCAAAATAAAACGTATGAGTCACCGGACAGCACAGAAAACAACACTATAGGTGTTAATTTAATGTGTGCAATCTGAACATGCAACCCTCATTTGCGCCAGTGAACTTTTTGGGAGCCCCAACCCCCCGCACTCACATTTGTATTGATTAGGATGCAAATTATGAGAATGAAGTGACAGCCAGTTTAAGTAATTGCTTGCTCTGCATTTATGATGATCCCTTCAGCCTGGGGCCTTTTTGGTTATTCTTTACACACTGTATGTAATAATTGTTTTATAGTAGAGTGTCTACATGTGTGTTCTCTGGGAGGGAAATACTATGGAAGACAAAGGACACAGCAGATAAATACATTTCCAAGCTACATCAAGTCGCACCTTGGAGTGCGAATGGGGGTGCATGTCTTTGTTGATTTGTCACATTCGGCAGCGTAATGAGGGATTCCAGTCACATGCAGCCGGCTTCTCACTGCCGACGAGAGCAGGATGCACTCTGACTGGGACAAAGAGGGATGAAGAAGAAGACGAAGACAGGGAAGGAGAGAGAGAAGGAGGCAGGGAGAAATAAGTGGGACAGTTTAAGAGGGGGAGAAAAAAACATTTTGGAATGAGAGGGAGGGAAAAAAATGAGGAGAAATAGGGAGGGAGGATGGATGACATAGGAGGGAAAAGGGAGCACTGGGGGAGCCTCGGGGGGGGGGGTGTTGTGAGGTCAAGGTTCCAGTCTGTGGTATGAGGTGTCCGCCAGCACGTGGTCACATCACGTTGCAGCTCTCCGTGAGGCAGAGCTAACACGCTGGAAAAGGAGACTCGGCAGGAGGAAACAGAAAGACGGGGAGGGCGGGGTGGGGTGGTTGGTGGGTGCGGAGAGAAGAGTGGATCTACTGTAAAAGAGGAGTGCAGGGCTCAGAGTGGAGTCCTCGGCTCGCTCTCCCCCTCTCTTTCTGTCATATCCCCCAACAGGCACACAGAGCCAAAAGCTGGAGTCCGCTGGCATCGATGCCTCCCTCCTCTAAAGGTCCAGAGTGAATGCAAAAGGCAGAAAAAAGCAGACAGAGGGACCACATGGTGTGAGGACATACAACATTAGCAAGTAATTAAGAAGATATCACATACATAGTCTTCATTCTGCTAATTGATTCACTGACTTAATTGACTCCCAATGAATATATAATGACAGCAGATGTCATATTTCCAGTTGAAATGAACTCATGGAGCAGCTTTATCTAGAAGTCAGTATGGATGGCATTATTAAAACACTTTATTACATCATACACTGGAGTATTGTGACAGCAATGTAAAGCTAATCATGTTTGCTAATGCTGTTTTTGCCACGGCTGTTACACTGAAATAGACTGGGAATACTGTAGCGCTCTGTTCATTTTTACACACTTATTGCTTTTGCTTTTCGGTTGTTATTCAGTTTTGTGTCAGAGCCAAATGCTGCTGACTGTTTGCAATTGTTTGGCAGAGCTGAACTGCTTTTCCACTGACTTTTCTATACTGTGTTTGTCCCTCTAATCCTCAATCCCCCAAAACTGACCACTGTCTTTATTGTGTGTCCAAGAATGCTTATGTTTTTCAGTAACGGGTTGATGTTACACTAATTTTAGCTTCATTGTTTTTAACATGCTATTAGCTACAGCATCAAAAAGCAGCCATAAAAGACCATAAAAATCAGCCTTTTAAAGAATGATACACACACATCATATAAGGATTTGGATCTCTAGACTCCTGTAGTCAGGGTGGCAAGCCTCAACAACCCTTCATAGTCCATTTAGAGCCCCCTAACCCCCCCCCAAAAAAAAAAATGGACCAAAGGTTGTGTCAAGTGGGATTATTCCTGGCTCAAAAAAAGGAAAAAGAGAGCAAAAATGTGAATGTCATTTCAAAAGTAGGTTGAGGAAGTCAAAAATAGCTTCAAAGACCTCAGACTTGAGAACAAAATCCCAAGAGTAAGTCTTCTGAGGTAAGAAAAAAAAAAATCAATGAATGTTTCTGCACGTTAAACATACCCGATGCTTGCTTGGCATGTACTGTAACAGTATACAGTAAATAACAGTGACTGGGTATTTCTTGATGAACAAAGGGGGTATATGGTGGTCTTTTGCACTCTCTGTAATGTTGAATAATGCTGATGGTCTGTGGAAGACACCATCATAATGCAGATTGGTGTTTTATTAAAACACCAGAGACTTTTTAGACATTTTTTTCCCTTTTTTTTTTAGTTAAAGCCAAATTAACACACTCAAATATTGCAGTAAAGGCTACCTTGTACGCCGAAAAGAAAATAATTAACCTTGGTCAAAATAAAAAATTCAATGGAATCATGCCTCCATTATATGAAAACCTTCACTATTAGACGTCCTCTTCCCTGGACTTTGTTTGACCCCACCCAGTAAGGTGTGAAACCACTTCCAAACACAAATGTTTTTTTAACTAAGAAGCAAAATTATTTAATTTAATGGACACGAGGATCACCATGTGCAGTATCCTCTTTGTTTCTCAATATTTATTTATTCTATTGAGTGTTGTCTGCACAGTCAACCAATACAGGAGGATGTGCAGCCTCCTCACAAGTGAATGAGTACACTTTAAAAGACATCAAAAGTCCTGAAAGTTTTGGTATCAACAGTTTTGGTGTCAACATTGGCAGCCTTTTGTGCCACAACCAATCTTCATCAATTTATCAGATGCATCACGCACAATTTATCACTACAATGCATCCATACTTACTCAGTCCAGCTTCAAATGAAGGTCACAATGAATAACACCTGGCATTTATGCATTTGCTTATTATCTGAAAATCGATTGATATTTGCGGCCATTACAATCGAACAGATTCTTTTTCTTCCGTTTTTAAACTTAAAAAGTAATTTAAAGTTATAATCCTAAAGATTTTCATAAGGTCGAATCTCATCATGGATGCTATTTATGGTCTGCATTTTGTCTGCAATGGCCATTCAATGTATATACATTCAGTAGCTAACACTCTCTGCTTAGTTTTTATTGGTAGTGGTGGAGTCCGCCATTCCTGCGCAGATCATTGGATTCAGATTGCTTACTTACACAAGAGGGCTTCACAGAAAATTGATGCATGAATGTAATCCATTTACTGTTCACTCTCTTTACACACTGAGTATCCGGGGAGGGGACAGAGGGTTGTGGTTTCAGGCTCATTAGAGTTAAACCTGATCTTAAAGTTCAGTGAGCTGGTAATGCACTCCTTTGATCAGACATTTACAGTGTGCATTTGGCTCTGGTTACCCTGCGATTCGACTGAGTCAGCAGTATCAGTCCTATCTGCATCCCCCACCTGCTCCAGTCTGAGTGTCTGTGGGACCAGTTGTTCCGTGTGGGTCAGCTTCTTCTGCTGCAGTGGTCTACACAGGCTGCAACTCCTTGTGTCTTTAAAAGCTTCATTGCACGAGAATATGTTGAATATACATAAATCTGGCCAGGGTTTTAAATTTCGTTTTGGATACTCTACATCCCGCAAAATCCTACAAAATTAGACGTGTTTGTGATGATTTCAACCTGACAACCTTAGATCTTTACAGGTAGGCATGTATCCAGATTTGTTTTTATCAGTGGTTTAATTAAACACCCCAAGCATGCACACATGTACACACACACGTACCCTACATTGACAAGCACGCACATCAAAAACAAGAAACAAGATTGCCTCCTCCCCTGGGTGTTCTTTCTTCAAATAGTTCCTTGCTTACCTGCAGGTACTTAACGTGTTCTTTAACAAAAGGCCTTAGAGCTTTTAATGGTTCCTAATAGTTTCCCGTATAAAAAGACTCTTGCTTAATGATTGTTAATGGAAATCAATGGCCCTCTGCGTGTACACAGTCTCTTGGTTCTCACCTTCAGGAAGTGATGACAGTCTGTTATGGCACCGGGTTGCTTTCTGACAGCATTGCTCTTGATTACACCAAAGGTTTAAAAAAAAAAAAAAAAGCCCTAGAGAGGAGATGGAGAGATGCAGGTCTACTTCAATGAACTGTTTCTTTTCCTTTCTTTCGTTGGCCTTTTTTTCTAAACAAGGTCAATTTGATACTTTTGCCTAACTTTATAATGACGACTCAGTGGAGATAATACTGTGTGACTGTGCAATATTATAAAGTGGCAGACAGCTAGCCTATCATTAGGCAGAAAGCAGACAGTAAAATGCATTCTTGCAAACCTCCGATTTTTCAGACTAACTATTTGTGCCTACAGCTATGATTTCGGACCAGGAAACAGCAATTGTATGTGGTAATTAATATTTAAAGCTCTTCAAATCATATCATTAAGCTATTTATGTAACAAGGGCCACTCAGATTGTATTATGTGTAGATGAAAGAGAAGAAGAATGTAGCCTCTAGATAAGACAGCAGCTCTTCCCTCCAAGGTGTAATCATTGCCTTTGTGAACATCATCAATATGCTTTGTAATGTTTTTTTTTTCTCAATAATCCACCATGCAACATGTACAAATAAGTACAGTTTGTTTTGAACTATCCTCGTCTTTCACCATGATAATTATGAGTGTTTTATGTAATTACAGTAATCATTAGTTTCTCCTCAAATACAGCTTACATACACCCCTGCAGATAGATGATCTATTGTATCTATTGTATCTGCAGCACGAATGTTAAAAAACAAAGCAGATTTTAAAAAGCACAGTATTCAAAATCCATGTATAACAAACGTGTTATTTTAACTTTAGTAATAGATACTGTCAGGTGCATGATTTGTGTTCCAAAAACAACGGGAAGTTAGTTATTGTAGTTTGTTTTGTAAATCAACACACACAGCTCATGGAGGTAATTAAGGTGCGTAAGAAATTACTCAAATTCGTAACTCAAATCTGAACACACAGACATGTAAATAAATAAACATTCAGCAATCGTAGAAAAATAGGCGCTCCTTATAGCTCCAGAATTTGCCTGAGAATCATCATGTTTTTAAGTTTTCTTAAATATCAAAGTAATCCAGTGATAGGTGTCCTGTACTTCCCAGGAGACTGTGCACACAGGAACTGCTAATAGCTAATTCTGCATACTTTAAATGGTGACATTTTCCCAAACAGCTTGGGGGGGGGGGTGCAGTTGTCTCGATTTTGTCTGAGGGGCTGCCCAGAGTGTTAGACTTTGAAAACCCCTGATCTATAGAATGCTACTGCAAGGCTCGAAATGGCAGCAAGCGATTCATTTTCCATCACTGATCAAAACTGACACCAGAATTAATTTTCTCAAGTAGGGCAAATCTATTTCCACGTCTAGTTAGGTGGGTGGAATTCTCCGCTCTACTCGGGATCTCGGGATTTATATTTCAACATACCTTATTATCATTTCACCCTTGCTAAATGTAACGTGTATTATTTTATTCATTTTTTGCAGATATTTCTTTGCTCATATGACTTTCTTCCATTTACACATATCCCTGGGGAAACCTGCATTGCGTGATGTATTAAAGGTTTCCTCAGTTCTGTCTTTATGAAGGCATGGGAAAGTATTTTACCAAAATCCTTCATCAAAACTACATTTCATATCCTCCAAACTTGTGGAGGGATTAAATGTCCTCATTTCTTTTCTACTCTCACAGTCATTGAAAGTCGATCTGGATAAAAGTGTCAGCCAAATGCCTAAATGTAATATTAATGTGTTCTTTTTCTCCTTTTCAAAAAATCTACAGATGAGCACTGCAGATCTAGTCCATCATCATAATTATTTAAGTAGTATTCTTTTATTGGTAAATGAAGTTGGTTAAAATGACAGCCAAGTAAATGATGATTGGAGTTTAATCAGTCTCATCAATCAAGCAAGTCAATCATTTAAGTCAGCTTTACCTCGGCTGTATTGGAGGATTAATGCAGGAGGATGGGCGAGGACATTGGGATTCAGTGCATGGGTCTCACATAGCCCGCTGGAAGTCAGGGCATGGTTCAGCAGACAAACGCATATGTCATGTCACGAGTCTATTTGCTGTGCAGTGGTGGAAAGGCCATAAAAATAACCTTTAAAGAAAGAAATTTTAGAGCCATCATTCTCAAAGTTGAAAAATAGAAAAAGAAACCTTCTTTCCCCTAATTCTGTCACAAGTTGCATGAAGAAAAAGAGAATTAAATGTCATTCACATGATGGTTTTGTAAGAAGAGCTTTTCATCCTGCAAGTGATAAACTTTCAAATTCATTGATTTTAGAATTATGAATTAAGTCAAATTCCTAACAAATGAATTGACCAAATAGCTGCATGTCTTTTTGTAACTAGTATATTACAAAATGCCACAGTTTGCTAAAAGATATGTTCAATATATATATATATATTTTGAAGGTTTGATAGGCTTTTACATTTCTGCCACTGAATTTTTTTTTTAAATGTCATGCAAGGAAAAAACATTAGGAATTATGCCACTTCCTATGATTTACGGCCGCCACACATCTGTGTTCAGTGTTTAACATTGCATTTGCCTCAGGTGACAGATTGTATCTAACTGCATGGTGCAAACCCTTTTCTTTTACTGGATGTTAATAAGAAAGAGCTGACTGATTTTGGCAAGGCTGGTTTTTAACTGCATGGTAAGAACACTTTAGTGGAGGAAGCAAGTTTGCACTACTTTTAGATATGAAATAAATTAAAACTGAAAAATAATCCACCATAACCTTTACTTTAAAAAATAAATAATAGAAAGGGACTAGACCTTAGCAATTTCAAAGTCAGCTCACTATGACACACAGGCCAAAGGTTTAACAGTCTCTTATGTATGCTGACATGCATGGTGGATAATAGAAATGAGGCAGTGAACTTGCCACCAGTGCTTGTACCAGATGGCTAAATTCAAAGCATCACAGTTCTAAGTGTGTGGTGACAGGCTGCCACGGTGGGCGGTAGCAATTTCTGTTTTCTACTTTAAGAACATGTGATGATAATCAGCTGGGTCCAGTTGAAAGCCGCGACGTAGGGGGGTGGCATCCCTGTTGCTACGGCATTATGAAACAAGAATGTGTGGGAAAAACAATGATTTACCTGCTCACCATTCCGCATCATTAAATCTAAGAAAAGTGCCTACTGATTGGAAAATCTCCCGTCTGCCACAAAGGAGCCATTTTCAAGATGTAGTCATCCTCATTTTGTGGAGGAGTGGGAACAAACAATTGCCCTAGCATCACCTCTTTAAATGGTGCACTGTTGCACGACAAGCAGGTTGGTGTTGAAATCAATAACAAGATTAAAATCATTGTTTTTTTTCCTCTCTTTTTTGTCACCCACACTTGTGCTTAAGAGTGACTCACTGAGGGTGTGTGTGTGTGTGTGTGTGTGTACGTGGAGTTCTTTGTGTGACTGAGTAAAACATGAATCACACTCAGAGAAGCTGGGTTTCTGTTCGTTTGCGCAGCAGGTTGTCGGTTTCACTATTTGTGATCTCACTGTACCATTATGGAGGTGTGTATGAGACTGATGGCTGCTGTTTTATTATATAACTCTGGCTGCTTACGCTCAGTATGGCGAGTAATCCAGACTGAGGTTGCAGACATGGAGTTAAAGTCCTCTGCTTTTTGTTTTTTTGCATTTTGCAAAATGCACGAGTATCTCTTGTTATCAAGGGTCATTTTCTGTTGCAGACTTCTAAAACATGTCAATTCAAAATCCTATTTAGAGGCATCTTTTCTCACTATTTTCTGCCAATCTTACAACTGTTTTTGATATTTCACATTGCAGGGATAAATTAAAACCTAATGTATGAGCTGAATTTATTACTTAACACATAAAATATAACATGACCTCTCTTGTACTGACTTTTATCTTCTCTGCAATATCTGTGAAATGCACAATTACCTTCCTTTTTTCTTGTCTGTCTCCTTATTGACCTTCTTGCTGTCAGTTTCTGTCTCAGTCTTCAAACTAAAGAAATGCAATCAGCCACTTTAGATACAGCTTTTATGCAATACTACCCCTCAAACCGCTGTTATAATTAGCCTAGCGGTTTAATAAATCTGTATCTATTTGTGAAGATGAGGGTGTGAAAAGCCCATAAGGGAGCGAGGGGAGTTGGAGGGTTCTTCTTTTCTATTTCTAAACTGTCGGAAACTGTAACATGAGAAGGTCAAAAGGGCATGCTGCAGTTCAGTCGAGCTAAACTGGAAAATGGGAGCATTTTACCCACAGATTCACAAGAGATAGCATACATATATATGGTTGCATGCACACTCCTACATACCCACATAAGTCCGTATGCAACAGGTGATAAGCTACCCGCTAACAATTTCAAATCAGATCCGCTCAGATTTCTAATAGCAAATTTTTGAGAGGTCAGTGACCTCTTTGAAAAATCTAGTTTCTCTAAATTGCTAAATTCTTTTTTCTCCATCTTTAACTCTACAACTAAATGATTTAAAAACTGCAGTGTGCAGACTTGAATGACAAGAAATGTCTTTTTTTTTTTCTTTAGATCACTTTCATGACCTGGTATGGTGTCATATTCTATATCTTGCAGTTTCAATTCCGACTGCATTAACTATGCCTGGTTTTCACTAAATTTGCAACACGCTAGCTGCAACTTGCAACATCAGTTTCAATTTCTCCCCACGTAAATGACACATTTAACAAATTAAAAGAAACACTATACTTGTAGCCCAATGCATGAGCATGCAAACGGACATGCAAATTTATCTGCAATTTGCCAGTGACAATCATTTCTGAAACTGTCATGCTACATTAGCTACTAGCAGTTCTTGTTTGCAGCGAAACAACACATGTACATACACTAATCACAGAATTACTAAATGAAAGGCTAAATTTGAGGATTACGAAGCAAGCACCTGAAGTAATAGAGTGCTTTTTGTATGATATGTAAGCAGACTTATAAACATGAATATTAATCGACAATGGAAATACTACTGTCACTATGAAAGGTAAGTCATGCGGATTCCAGCAGTATGCGTATGATGTCTGGGCATTCTGATATTTCTTAGCTATGACTGAGAAGAAGGGTTGCAATTTGTGACGCACAATGTGTCACTCAGGATTGGTGTGCAAAACAAGAAGAGGAAAGTGACCTTAGCCAATGTACCTGGGTAAGAGGAAGATATTGAAAACTATTGTCTTAGGATTGCAAATAGAAGGTGCAATCACTTTCAATACATCTTCAAACACTCAAGGATTACTTAAATATATCATTTAAGAACATGAGCTGCCAACTTTTGAGCTGTTAAACTTTGTAATAAGAAAGAATAGATCCCACCTAAGTAGTTTAAACATCAGAAATCACAGTCAAACAAACTTTCCCCCTGCTCTTATCCATCCACTCTCAGCCCCTGAGTCAATTTTCCATCACTATACTGTCTTAACACAAAGAGCAGCACCGATTGATTCAGTCTAGGCCTTTTTCCTGCACTGATCCAATATTTTTTCTGTAATAATACAAGGTAAGCTTGCATCCTAAGTGGGATAATATTGTTTCGACCGTTAGGCAATCTTCAATTATTCACGAGCAGATATTGCTTATGCATGTCTTTAGATCTCTGAAGACGACGCCTTGCTGCATTACTCAGCATTTAGAAATAGGTTAGAATTAAAAAATATGCAGATGACTTAATGTGCTCTCTTTTTATGCAATTGCAGACTGTCAAAGCATCCTCCTTGTAAAATAAATTGACTTGTTCATGTTTATTTTTAAATTAGAGTCTGGAATTATGCATCTGGATGCCAAATAACAGAAAATAGTGGTTAGATGCAGAGTCTCACTGTCACTTCACATTAAAGTATCAGCATGTTGAACTCAAGCTGAACGAAACGGTTAAGGGTTAAGGTTATGAAGAATAAGCCATTGGAACAATTCGATGCAAATGTGCTTTAGGTCTCAGAATGGGAGCTGTCACAGTCAGTCACTGTCATAATTGGGTGAAAATCACCACATTTTATTTCTTACTCATCCAGAAGTTTCTGTATACATAGTGCTTTACCTATAAGTCTAATTTAAATAGGAAATTACATCTTTTAGTGCATTTTATCATCTGGACTGCACTTCACTGCTTGTATATACAGCTGCATTTGGCTGTTATGTTGTCCATTGTGCAATGCCTCCGATGTCCTCCTTTGAGTATTCACTTGACAACATTTTTGAAATTCAGCTTCCACCAAGGGCAAACTTTTAATTAGACGCAAGCCCATTGCCGCCGCAACAAACACTGACTTCTTTTATATTCCCCCCTCTTTTCATCCTTATCAGAAATCTCCCCTCAATCATTCTATCCATAGAGCCCATCCACTTTCCCCTCCAACATTGCCCATTCAGTCAAGCATGATCTTCCCTCTATGGCAGAGAGAGCAAGAGGGAAACGGAGAGGGGCGGAGGGATGGAAAGAGAGAGATAGGAAAAAAGAGAGATCCAAGAGGCCCAAGCCGCCTTTCATTTCCGCTGCTTGGCTATGCAGCTTTGCCCCGCTTCCACGGTTCTGGCAAACTCCACTCCTTCCCCTTGAGAGGCCCATCTAGTCCACAATCTAAGGCCTTGTAATGCAGTCCCTGGCCCACAATGATAGATCGCACTACATGTGGGATGGTATTGTCTGCCTCGCTGATAAGCCAGTGGAGTCGGAGAGTGTATGTGCATAGTGAGTGTGTGTGTGTGTGTTTGTGCATCCATCTTTGTGCACGATTGCAGGCTTGTGTAGTTACATTAGCATCCCTGTGTGTGTGTTTTTGCATGGCGGTGAGAATGCAAGAGTGTGTGAGATCTCCCTCTCTCCCTCCCCTCTCTGTCCTCCACCCACCTAGAGGAACCCAAAACCAAGTCCTCTTGTATTGTGTTGTATGCTTCTCTCCGAGGGCTTGATGCTGCTAAGAGAGGTGAGTCACTCCATATGGAGACGTGGCCCTGCATCGCTAAACAAAAAAAGTTGGATGTTTCTGTAAGAGGACCATTGCTCACGTGGAATTTACTAAAATACCCTCGTATGGTAGCTGTGCATGCATATGTGCACATGTGCTGAATCCTTTTTCTTTCACTCATTTGCACGTGTGCAAGACAAATTCAAGAAAACAGAGATTTTCTAGATTCTTTTTTATTTTTTTGGGGGGGGTTTTGGCCCCTTTTGACATTGTGTACTTTGCCCATCTGTCTCTTAACAGATGCATCCTGTGTGGCCTTGGACTGATGCATCTCCACGGAAATTCAGAATCAGTCGCAGCTTTTTTCCTTGAAGAGCCATGAGAAAGGTTAACAGACTCTGATACACCTGAGATTTGACGCAAAAAACTATGCAACCGACCATTTGAGTCACTTGTAGCACACAGCACTGTTTGATTTGGTTAAATAATAATATTCTGCATGTAATTTTGCTTTTGAGCCAACAGGGGCAGTATGTCGCAGTTATACATAACCTACCCTTTATGGCAATACATTTGTAATGTCTGCAAACTCTGGTGAAACGTGCAGAATATTTCAAAAACTGATTTGATAACTCCCGTTTTCAAGGTTAAATTGTGTTTAAAATGTGAATCTCGGAGCTGAAAACACTGTCAAGGTAAAAAGATGCTGAATGTACACTGTTGCTTCTCATTTAATTGCAAACTAACAGCTGTTTTTCCTCATGTACAGTCAAGGGTGGTTAGAACAGCAGATGTAAGATATTTACTGTGTATAGTTGAAAGTTGGATCTGTTGCGGTAAACCAGACTTCCCTGCATGACAATACGTTTATCATTATTTTAAGGATTTCTCTTATTTAAGGATCTGTCGGCCTTGGTGCTTCATGTATTTGTAACTGGACTTGAATAATTTCTTTCAGCCCATTCATAATTCTCAAACACCGGCGGAACATTTCTTAAATTCCAAATTTGACTTTTTCAGATTACTTTTTTGAAAGCTGTTTTGCTGAGAAAAGATGTACTGATGCGAAAGCAGGAGCTGCTGTCTTTATGTACCCACACAACACACTCTGTAACAGTCGGGCAGAAGGGAAATGAATACCTCCTTTATTAGTACAGCGTGTGTGTGTGTGTGCGCGTTTGTGTGGCAGGTTTCTGCATGACGACTGTATGCGTCTTTGTCGAGCATGTTCGTGCGCTCGCTCTAATAAAAATCTGTTTTGTGTGGCCTGGCTTGTGCACATACACTCATGGAGTGTTGACTTAGGCGCATTTGTGTGTGTGTGTGACGCATTTACAACAGCTTCCTTCCTGCCTCCTCTGGGTGCCTGCAAGTCTGGTTGGTCTGAAGGAAACCTGACAGCCTAAATCACGGTGAAGAGCCAGAAACAGATGTTAATTAGCTTTAATTTGCCTTTTGTTGTTCCGCTGCCAAGGCAGCACCAAAGACACTTCTCTGTATTGTAATACAGTCAGCATAATGTTGCACTGTAGTCCATCAAAAAATACAGAACTTTTGACCAGAGTTTACATTAATAGGCATTTAAAAGGTTTTCCTGAGTTGACTTGACAGCTCAGAATGTGACCATTTATTCCCTCAAACAAATCCTGCTAATATGCGTTTTTGGATAGATTACTGTCTGCAATGGCCCCATGAACATGTGCACACACAATGGGAATGCGGATGCTATTCAGTCTCCAAACAGTAGTCTGAAAATGGTTATGACCTCAGCTTTGGGAGAAAATGTAACATTAAACACACTGCCTGGGTGCAAAAGTGGTCAGAATCAGCCTCTTTTTGAGCTCATCATAATCTTCATCATTCTGTGACACTGATCATTCTGATTGACAGATGATTTGATCCCCAGTTCTGTAGCAAAAATGCCGTTAGACACTTTTAGACACTTGTTTTCATTCGATAGAAATGTATTTCCTTTGTGGCAGCAAAACATGTTACACGAGCCGTCAGAAACTCCTGCAGGTTAAACTGGGCTTTTAAGGATGACTTACTCTAACAAACACACTAGAAATGGACTTGAAGAAACAGTGGGAGCTGGTCTTACACTGTTATGGCTGTTGTGACTCATGCAAATGACTTGTCCTCGAAGATACTGGGAAAGAAAACATAGACTTTAATTTGGGCCAGTATAGTAATAGCACAACCCTAGGCACAATTGAACTGAGATAAAATATGTTGATATGGTGAAAGTTACTAGGTCTAGATTACATACTGGTACTGTGTATCACTTGTTCAACAGCATTTCAACCACTATGTTTGGATTGTATAGGAGGATTCAGGATTTATAGGTTATCCGGGATTATTTTAGGAGATGCCACAGCAGTAATGGCACCTGGTTTAGTTTATTGACTACCACCATCCTTATCCTTTTAATATAATGTGCAATATGATAAACATGAGTTATCTCCAGTTATTGAAGCATTCCAATAATGTTTATTATCCTCTCGTGTTGTCCCATGTTGCTCCTATGTTTTAATCCATCAACTTCAAGGACAGTTTTATAGTCTGAGTGTCAGTACGTCCAACAAGGACACGCACTGCAGTATACTTATAGTGTGCAAGTATCTCTTAACTGGATGAGCAGTGTGTTTGTTTTACGATGAACAACTACAACAAGTGCACACAGCACCACTGTATGTTTATAGTATCTGAAGCAGTCGTAGAATCCATTACGACCATGCAATTACCCATGAACACGTCTGCACATATGATTTATCTCCGGATCAATATTTTGAAGACATCAAACACAAGGGCCCTTGTGCACTGCTTATTTCCAAGCGACACACGTGCAATTATATGACTAACCGGGCTTACAACTAAGCCGTGCCCGTGATATTTAAGGCATTCCTGTACGACTCTGGTGGAAGGTTACCGCTGTGACCTTGTCGCTAATTCAATCTCAGATGACTATCATATTTCAATCAACGTGTATTGGCAGACGGGGATAATGAGCACTGGTAACTGGATTAGTGCTGATACACTGATGTGGGAGATTGGACATGTGGCAGGCCAGTAAATGCATCCATATTGTTTATGAGAGTGGAATATGCAGCAACATGATCTATGGTTCGCTTTATTTGAACACGTCAGAGTGGAAAGTCTATGCCACGCACACTCAGGTTATTTATTGTTACTTTGACAATAAGCAAATACTTCTGACTGTTTCAGTGTTTGTACACAGTGGAAATCTAGTGATAGCCGGTTTGAATTTTTGAATATTAACAAATCAAACATGTGTAAAGCATTGCTCTTAGTGCTGGCTCTCTCCTTCCTTTGGGTTTTATTGTGGATTTTTGATATGAGCAATATGCTATAGATGTACTTCCATTTTATGACTTCTGATACGTATATTCCATTATTTTTGCTTTCCTAAATGCTCTCTGTATTAACTTATCCTCCGTTTTTGTGATATTTTGAATTTGTGGAACTTCCTGTTTATTTGGGACCTTGGGAACTACAATTATGAACTAAATGTATGTGTACATGCATGAGAAACCACAGGTGTACTCTCTTTGACATCATAACTCTATAAAATCTGACGAATTGTTTTAAAACCATCTAGGAAACTGATTACCTTAATGATACCTTAAGTAAGTGTATAGGTGGTGGTAACATGCTAACAAAGGAAGTAAAGACACAGACTGCCAGCAAGTACACATAGATGTAAACAATGGGGGTTTAAAAATGTTAAGAGAAATCAGCTTTGCAGATGTTTTATGAGGAAAGAAACACTCAACATGTTTGACCTGAAGGATACACACGGTGTGTTTTGGTGAGAAACACTGAATGTAAATAGAAACTTTGTTTGCAAGAAAACTCCACAGGGGGCTTTAATATTTATTTGGTAACTTTACTTAAAATGTAATTGTATTTGCTAAATTTGATCAAGTTGTTAAAACATAAATGTCAAGGTAACTTAGCATACTCTTTCTAAATGTATATCGCTCTGGAATTCATTACTATTGTCAAAAGTTTGCGAAGTATTAAAAATAGTAATTGTATGTAATAAGTTAATTGATATACCTCTGGACTTTTCTCGCCTTACATGAACTGGTCTTTTTGGCTCCATTCAGTGTTGTTGTTCTTGTTAGA
The DNA here is from genome assembly GCA_002120245.1 of Maccullochella peelii. Lineage (NCBI taxonomy): Eukaryota > Metazoa > Chordata > Actinopteri > Centrarchiformes > Percichthyidae > Maccullochella > Maccullochella peelii. Next base: position 78,553 of record LKNJ01000478.1, on the reverse strand, counting down.
ATAATTGCGGTCTTGTAAATAAAAAATAATTAACTGCAAAGGCAAAAGGACAAAACATATTTTATATTTATATATAAATACAAGCGACTGCCTACTCAGAAGATGCTGTGAGGCAAGAATTAACGAGATCTTTATCTCACAATGTGGTCAAAAAGAAAATGCAAACACGGAGTGAGAGACAGAACGAGAGATGTAAAAACCAGTGTGAGTGTGGAAATAGGACAAAGATCTGAAAAGAAAAACAAACAAAAGCAAATCAGGAGTTTCTCATGTAATAACTTTTCTTTTCTGGGACGTCACAGTAATTAACTGCGATCAACATCAAAGCTGAAGGAGGGAGGGGGAAAAAGTCTGTCACGTCAAACTTGCTATATAATTTAGCCACACCGTTGCTGAGGAGTTCAGAGAGATGAAAATCTTTGAACTTATCACTAGATTCTAATCACTAACAACACACTGCGTTTTCTGCTCTGTTCTTTAGATCAGAGAAAAGTGTTTTTTTATATATACACCTCCTTCATTTAAATGAAAAGCTGCACAGATCAGAAGTTGTGTGTGTGCAAATACTCCATGAAGGGTCTGATGCACAGTATGATTGAAAGTAGGAGCTTGCTTTTGCATATGCAGAGTGCAAAGGACACATTTAGTATGCATGAGTTATAATTTGACATGCAATGTACATCTGTGCACACGCTGCTTCAGAAGCGAAATGCAGACAAACTAAAGAGAAGTGAAGTTCATAAACTTCCTCATTCCTGCCAGTCTCCACAAGGTCAGTCACACATCACTGGCATTGCTCCCTGTTCCCGCTATGGAAGTCTGGAACGGAGAGAGTGGGTCTCACAGATACAGCCATGCTAATAACGATGTGGTTAAGTGCAATGGAAAAGCAGGGCTTAGAGTGCTTTGTACACTTAGAAGGCCCCTCTCCATGGCTAGCTGCTCTTTGAAGGCTTATGGGCTAAAGTGGCAGTGAGGGACTGGTGATGCCAAGGCAATCATCTCTCCGCGTTGTACTCCTGCAGGGAACATGGCCACTATCAAGGAAGGGAGGGAGGGCAGGAACGACAGGAGGTCACTGACTGTCACACTGCTTCACAGCACACACATACTGACTGCTGAATATACAGGATGGGATTACAGTCTCACAAACATTTCTCTGGAGGTGTTAAAAGCTGAAATCATGTCAGTGCTTATGTTTATATGCACCGCTCTGTCTCTTTATCATGTCTTACACTTATAAGTGCAAATAATGAACTCACTGTGCTCCAAGCGGCCTTGTGGCCATTGTGTGTGGTGGATTCAATATATCGTGCAAATTCCTGTGTTACTAAATAATCACAACTCAGTCCACTTACCAGCTTTTTCTCAGAATTTTCTTAGAATCACCACCAACACTTTTTTTTCTTTTCTTCTGACCTTCTTAAAATGTGTAGAAAAGTATTGGAGTAGTTATCAATCAGTCAGGGGTCCTTCTGATTTGTTAAAGAGTCCATTCAGTCAGAAAAAGATAGTTTGTGGACCTTGAGTAGGAATTATTAACACAGATTTCCATGAATTAACTTCCATGCTCAATAAGTTATTCCTTTTTTTTCCTGCTCATGCAATACTTCAGTAGGAATTGTCAAGCAAGAGTCTAGTTGGAGTGATCATGTAACGCTGTGAATTCTTGAGCTTTTACACAATTCCCTCAGTGATCTAGTGGTTCAAAGCCATTCCAGGGTTCTCGTAGTGTGCCACCTACTTCAACCTCGCCAGCTGAGCCTGGATTGACTCGTACATTATATCTGATTCAGGCTTAACATAACTGCAACAGTTGACTACAGGCTCTTTGACTCACATACAGAAAAATGTCAGCGATGTGGCAGGAACAGGGCAGAACACAATGGCTGCCAGAACACGGAAGTCGTGTTGAAAATTGGCTGCAAGCTGCGCTGTAGGAAAGAAAAGCGGAGCTGCAGTTACTTGTTACATATCAAAGCGCTGCTCTAATGCCATCATTACAAATTACTGTATAGTCATGATACTGAGCAAATGAAGTGATGCTAAATATGGTTCTCTCTTTTGTTGGTTGAGTACTACTGCATCTAGCTGGTTTGAATGTCCCTTGAAGGAAGACTAAATGTTGATGAAAATATTAATAGGTGTTTTAAAATGATTGTTTTCTGTGCCTAAGTTAACACACAAGTGGGTATACTTGAAAAAAGGTTGGACAATATAAAAAAAGCTTGCATATTAATGTAATTAAGGATTCGTAGATGCAAAAAAGACAACATGTACACTGAAAGAACAGAAAAAGAGCAGCTAAAATGTTAAGTGCTATGCATTTTGGTGCCACATTGGATATTTTATTATACAAAAAAGGTGTGAAACCTTGGGAATATTTAACAAGTGGAGGCAGCAGAAATTAGTCAATGCTTTTCCCCTTGTTAAGAAGAGTTTCATGGAAAAAATGTGAAGAAAACAAGCCCGTCACCATTTGCTTGTTATTATTAAATGCTTCTGAAACTGAATTTTTATCCTCCTCTTATTCCACAAAAACCTCTCTCTTGAGGAAGCTTAAATATCCTTAACAAAGGCACAACGCTATGGAGCTCATCAGTTGTGAAACAGCCACTGAGGGGACGCTGAAAATGTGTTTCTTACTTGTGCTTAAATCAAGTGCTAGGCTCAGAAAGTCAGAGTACAGAGGGAGAGAAGCCCAACACTAGAACACCATGGATACACCACATAACATTTGGGTCTCTGTCAGAGATCCAGACTGATATTATGTGCTTGAAAATTTGATTGAAAGGGTATGCAAATGCACTTCCTTATTTGCATCATTCTCTCTTGCAGTGATTATGCAGACATTGTTATCAGTCTGAGCTAATGTATAAGTGAGGCATTTTCAATCAATTCACAGAGTGGTAAATGTAAATCCTCTGACTTTACCTGTTGTTTTATACCATGGCTGATTTTCAAAAGTCACTTTTAAATCTGCACGACTCAGAAAAAAACCCCAAACAGATGACACACCCTAAAGTTTCAATCTCACAGGATGATTGATAGTCATATCATATGGTGTGGAGAAACTGGGCACTGATCTCAGACCGATACTCCCACACACACAATATGCTTCACAAATGTTTACTGGGCCTTGGCCTCTTTAAATAGCAATACCGTGTGTTCATAAATGGTCATGGTTTGGAAATGCATACAAAGCAGAGCAACAGAAAACTTTCACCATTGCTAGACAGGATGGGACTTAACTAGTGTTAATAACAAAGATTTACATAATTTCAGATGTAAAAAAAGAGCAGCACATATAGATACTAGTAGTTGATTTAGTTTAAATTCAGCTGTATTTAACACTGATCCACTGTCTAAAAATGCCTACAATTACCATGTTTTGTTTCGTAGAGGAATTTTTGATGAATGATCGCAGTCAGCACCAACCTCAGTGATAAATAAACTGTTTCCTGCGACTGCTTCACAATAAAAGCCACCCAAGAAGTGAGCTTACCAGACCTCGGTAGCCCGCCCCTCTTTCTCTGCTTGATGCTAGGCTCGAGGCTACATTAGCCACTACTAGCATAACACAAATAAATCTATGACTGTCGCCGGTTGAGCTGCATTGTGGGAAATGAAGGCACCAGGTTCTGACACGGAAGAAGAATAAATTAATTTTAAAAAAAGACAATATATCTGGTATTTTATTGCTTTTTAAAATAACTGTCCATGAGTCTGACAATGTGATAAAAGTGCAAGGCTAAATCGGTGGAGTACTCTTTTAATACAGCTCTGATATGGCGTTAGGAGAGTGAATAGTCTAATATCAGTTACATAAAATTAAACACAGTAATGCTGAGTTACATACATGAATAATTTCCTGTAAATCCATCATGTGCAGGCAGGTCATTTGAATCTTGGCGGACTCCACCTCTAACAATAAAAATTACAATACTGTAATTACAGAATATAAATACATTGAATGGCTATCGATGGAAAAATGCACACCAAAAACAGTGTTTAATTTCATGAAAATCTTAGGGATTACAACTTTAAATTAAAAACTAGAAGTTCTGTATAAATTGAGCTCCAGGCAAGCCTGCACATACTAAACCTTACAGCAGCTCTGACATTATTTCAATCTATTTAATGTTTCAGAAATGTTCCCATTCCATCGAAGATAAAACCCAGGTTACCTTATGAAACAGCTATATAGTACAATTAGTCTTGCTATCCACACATTGCAGTTATTATATTGGCAAGCTGTACTACACTAAGTTCATTTGCAGGTCAGACACACGCCTGCAGCCAACAAGCTTACAACAGACACTCGCTCACAGCATGTGCTCATCATAACTCCTCACTTATGGAGCTGTATGCCTTCTCAGCAATCTCCCCAAAAATGAAGTTGTGTTCTATCAGGTTGAGCTGATCTGGGGAATACATATTCAGAGAAATTAGATATTCCGCAGGCGACGCCTTCTTGATTTCCTCTGGGTCTTAAAAAACAAGAGTAAGATGGAACCGAAAGAGGTGGGGGTTGTGGGCAAAATTAAATTATGCCTAATTACCAGAGCAATCGATAGCAAATTGAGTTGATGTGCATCCTTCATGACTTAACTAGATATCAGATAGCACGGGTAAGCAATGCATTGTAACATGAGTTGATGGGTAAAGGTGATACGGAGGCGCTTTTGATGGCAGGAGTTAAGGGAGTGAGTCCTGAATTATCTGATCTGTCAGGGTTGCGGCTGTTATAGTTTGGCAGCTTTCCCAAATCTGGAATTGAGGAGACACAGGGGTAAGGTTGTTGTTATTGTCAGGGGTACCATACCTTGTTGCATCTGTCATGAAGCCAAAATACATCAGAGTACAAGCAGGGACGTCATCCTGAATGTCATTTTTAATTGAAAAATAAATAAGAAGTGGCATGGCCCTCGGCTACAATTCAAGCATATCATCACTGTAGGATCATCTACAGTATGTAGTCGAAATTGTTATTCATCAAATCGTCCGGGGAAAATCCCTGAATGGTTTTGGGTGATGGGTACTTCTAGTTTCACACCGCCACAAGTATCAGTCCCTGAAGTAAACACTGTCCTGCCCTTAAAAAGGAGACAAGTGAAGTTATCCGACCTCAGTGTGTGCATTGTGACAGCTAGTGATGGACAGCTAAAGTGATACCGTGGGTCATACTGGTGTTTCAGCTGAACAGTACGCCCTGGTAATTAGAGAGAGCACCCTACAACCACAAGGTCACAGGTTTGATGCCTCTGATGACCAATGAGTTCACTGTTAAAATGCCCTGAAACTAAAAGCACTGAAACGCTGCTTGTGGATGACCCTGCACCCTGATGCGTGCAGTGTGGTGTGTGTGTGCACGTCCCCCCCGACCGATGAAATGCGGAAAGAAAAGCTTTGCAGTGGTATCACTGAGATAACTGACCTTATGGTTGTATTGAAGGGTGTAATTTGGTTTTAGAACATTCAGAACTCAGCTGAAAGGAAGTTCAAGAACAGCGGCATTTTAAAATTTAAACAGCAAAATAATCATTTGAAGTAAATATACAGTACACACACGTAATGAACGAAGCATTGTAAACACCTTGAGAACAGTCTCAATTCTTCTCTTGCCTCCCCGTTTTCCACCTCTCCTTTTTTTAAGAGGCAAACGATTTTACTTCCATTCTTGTCCTGTTAGAAAGCTAATATTATCCCATGCTACATCATAGCCGTAGTAACAAAGCTCAATATACCATGGGAAAACATAATGCATTTTGAATAGCTGCGGGGCAGCTATATTCACTTGTAAACTATAGAAGAGAAGCACAGATTAAGTTACTCTTGTTTAACACACATTTAAAGGAAGCTAAAATAAATATGGATGCTAAGCAGTGTAATTTTATGAAATGATTGTTATCTACCTGAATAACCAGCTGGCAGATGTATCTTTACAGTGTTCACAGTGAACTTACTCTATACTGAATCAGGCTAATGTTCTCTGTTAATAAAGCATTTAAAAAGCGGCATTACAGTTGGAAACAATGCTGTAGCTTGAAGCAGTTTAACTATTGAAGTTAAATGGCGGCTGTGGCTCAGCAAGTAGAGTGGGTCGTCCACTAATTACAGGGGCTGGTGGTTCAATCCCCAGCTCCTAACATGTCAAAGTGTCCTTGGGCAAGACACTGAACCCTAAATGGCTCCTGATCGCCAGCACCTTGCATGGTAGCTGGGTGTATGTAGCATAATAGGTAGCAAATTATGAAGTGCGTTGGGTTAAATCGCTATGTAATTGCAGCCATTTACCATTTAAGCCAAGTCAAGTGTCAGTTGAAGCTAACAAGCAGTCGTGCCACAAGTCAACACTAGTACGCCACTGGTTCATCTTCTGTCTTCCCAGATTTGTGTCATTTTTAACCTTAATATTGTGTATATTCTGCTTTTGTTCTTAATCTGGGAAAAAGTAAGTGTGTGCTAACATTGTGTTTTATGGCTGTATACCAGCCGTCCTCTGACCCAGAACCAGCTCTGACCAATTAGTTGTACTCCAACTACACTACATCACAGAGATTGGCAGAAACTCTTAACCAAACACACCAAGCGTAGAAGGGCAAGCTCAATTTGTACCCCTGGTCTGTACCTTAATTCACCCAAAGCCGGATTATAACGCTGGCTCAGGTAAAATGACCAGGCTGTCCTGACCACTAAATCAAATGTAGCAGACACTCGTGCCCAGCCCAGCCTCCATAGACAGAGTTCATATTGGAGAAGGGATGGTGAGAGGTGACAGAAACGTTCATATATTTACCCTGAAAAAATATTCATGGCTAATCTTAAAATATTCCGGGCATGTTTTAGCTTTAAAGAGAGTTTGACATTGAGAGGATGCTGGCTGAATTCCATTTAGTAAGTATGTTGGAGCTCTGTGGCCAACAGCACAAGACTGTGGTAATGCATTATGACAACACATTTACTCCCAGGTGTAAATTTTCATTGTTGTTGAATGTGTGTGTGTATACGGATATGGCATTTACACTTTTTACTGCTTGTTTGCTGAACTACTGCTGCATCTTGGCCCCATGCCCTGGAGCAGAATCAAAATATTGCTCAACTGTAAGAAGTGACAAAGGAAAGTCCTATAACTAGTTCAGACAGTTTATGCTACAATATGCAGGTTGAAATGCACAGAGGGAGCCCTCTGACCACCCAGGCAAACGCCTCGACAATGCATTTTAGCGCACGCTGTGTTGTCAGATCAGATTTAGCAGAGAGAGTTTGTTGATTTATGAGAAAACACAGCCAGCATATTACAGTTATACTCTTAGACGTATATTAGCCATTACTGGCTTTTAGGTCTATTCTTACACATTAGTAACCTGACATGCCAGATGTTTGTTACACAGAATCATCTGAGAGGTTGTCTTTAGAAACTGTGGACAGGTACTTTCAAAAAATTATACTACTGTTTAACTATAAATAATTTTAAAAAATAGACACAAAGAGTGAGAGATCTCTTAATTATGGGACCTATGTGCAGATATCCACTTCAATACCACCTTAAATAATTAACTTTAATCAAATTCGACATTTAGTTATGAACATTAGGCAGTGGTCTGCTCTTATCTGGTTGGACAAGCTGGAACTTTAGCAGTTTGAATGCATGCTGGGAACACGAACAAGACTCCCTCACATGCTCATGGTGAAAGGTGAGAGCTGGTCAGTGGCCAAATGCTGTAGGTGTACACTGCAGCTCTAAGGTGCGAGATTGTGAATGTAACCAACACTCCCTCCTTGCTGTGAGCAAAGCATGTGTTTTGGCTTCATCTTCACTACATTTTTCCCCCTCCTAACTCAGTTGGACTTTTACCAAAACACACAATTATAAAAATATGCAGCAATGAAAAAATGAATTCTATCACCCTGTGCACAGTTGTAGAAAAGTACTTGTTAATACTTTATACACAATTAAAAGCCTTTGCAAATTAGACTAAGCTCTTCATTTTTGAAAGTGTGCATGTTTTTCTGTTGTTCAGTCGCCCCGGCATTTCAGAAAGCCAAACATTTTATTCAAACAATTTGTTTCAGTGAGATTTCTTTGCTGTGTTATAACAGAAGCCATTCTCCCAAAAAGGCTGCTAGTGCTATCACTAATAATAAAAAGCACCATACAAGTGATCTGAACAATAAAGCCAATCTTAGAGACTCAACATACTGCAGTGCAATATCTTCTCAGCTGTTATCTGTTGTTGTACGCTCACCAGGTGCAGAGAAGTGTGAACTGTTTAAGATCCAGAGGGTCACAGGCTGAAAACCGCCTGTATGAAATACTCCAAGGAGTTGCAAACACACACACACACACACTCACAACACTTGCACACAAAATCACACTTAAGTGTTTCACAAGGTGCTTTTGTCTCCGTCCAAATGCTTCATCTTGCAGGTGGGCACAGGCACAGATAACAAGCCAGCAACATAACAAAACAAGGCTATGCCCCGGCGGTTTGTGTTTTCTGCACAGGCTTTTTCTTCTAGGCACTTAAAAGCCAGTGGGTATTATTTTTAATGATTGTTTATTGAGACTAATATGCCACCTTAATCAAAGGGACCTTTGCAATCTGTGCGTCTGGCACTTGTTTTTTCTTTTTGTTGTTTTTTGTTTATGCTGCTGGCTGTTGTGCTATGTTATGTGCTATGTTATGCTAAAAAGCATATATCAGCCAAATGCATTTTCAATCACTCACAGACTGGATCGGGATAATTATGCAGAGCCTCGCGATCTATTTGCGTCACAAGTCCAAATGTTTTGCCCTCACCTTGTGTGAAGGTCACCAAGAGGACTGAGATAAGGGGACACAATCAACCAGATAAAGCAAAGACTACATCTATAGATACTAAGTGATTCACAGCAGTGCCAAAACAGTGTGACAGGGCAGGTTTTTCACTTGGATAGAACTGAAAAGACATGGCAAAAATGTTGAGTTTCTTTTTTTCTTTGAACAAACAAGTGAATCATGAGGAGAGCTATCATTTATTTGTGAGCCTCAGGGTGACTCATGAATACACTGTTGCAGTACAGACACATTGTACAGCTTTTGTACAATTGGTATGCTGTGAAGGTCCCACAGAATGTTTGATGTACATGTTTGTTTTATATTCATCTAATCTCCTAAAAAATGTCAGAAATGTAGAAGCTACGTCTTGAGTTTGTCACTGGCTGAAAATGTAGAAGCTAAAGAATTTCAATTGATGCCAGCATAATGGCTACAACTCTTTACACATTCAAACAAAACTTCCCTGAGAAATCCCCTTAAACCCCCTACCTTCAGTATTCAGGTATAAATTAAGTCGATACTTTTCAGAAAGGAGATGAAAAGTTTGTGTGTGGAAGCTCCTTGGCTGTCCTTGGTCAAGTCAGCCTGTGATGAATCATGCATTGGATCAAAGTGGAGCTGCCATCCTCGTGGGGGCACAACATTGTCTGCCGCCGTCCTCATTCCACCTGCCGCCCCTGCGTCAGCGGCCACAGGTTGGCTTCCCTTGAAGGATGTCACCGCTGCTACTGTCCCCTGCAAGACCAAACCCTACAGAAGTGGGTTTTATTTAGTCCTCTCCAACGACAAGTCTCTTACTCACTCCACTGACTCCGCAGCTGGTACTTGTTGGCGCCCATCTGTTAAGGGTATTGTTTATGTGGTTGGTGATCCAGAACTCATTACCATCCCACCTTCCCCTATACACTATTGTTCTTCCTGCTAATATGGAGCCTCTCATGCAATCTGTCTTGAGGTGCAGTATGGTTTTGAGCTGAGAACTAAGGATAAGAGAAGAGAATATTCCAGATGTTGAGATTTGTTAGAGGAGGGAACAATTATAAATCTTGACAGAGAAGTTGGATTTTAATTTCAAAGTTCTCCACGTCCTTCAAAAAGGCACCAGACACATTAACTTTTTATTTCAGAAATATGGCTCATATCTTATTTGAAGCTAGACAGGAAAAAGATAGTCAGTAGCTGCCACCTTGTCACCCGTTTGAGATGAGAGATGTACTTCACAGCACATGAATTCTGCCGCCACTTCACTGCATTAGCTGGATTCTGCAAGTCTTACATCCACCATTGTTTTATATGAGAAAGTCTGCAGGCCATGTTTAACACCCGTAGACAAATTCTATGCTGTTCTTTGATTTGAAGGGGTATTTTTCAGCAGCTTCGGCTAACTTTCTCTTCATATTTATTCATGTGAACATTGTCAAAGTACAGCTCAGGCTTTCAGCTCTGCCTGCTACTGTCTGCACCCAAGTAAGGCAGAGCGAATTCATGTGGGCAGCTCCATATGCTTGGAATGGACAAAAAATGGCTGAAATTAAAGAGTAACTTAACACTAAATATGTTTTTTAAGTACTGAATTATCTGTACAGTCACTTTATAATACTATTAATTGATTCTGGTCCCAGTATAATGGTCACTGCAACTGCAATTTTCTGCAATAAAAACAGTTTATCTAAAGTTCTTGTGGATGCATTATTTTGTTATGGTTCAAGTAAGAAAAATATGGCAAATTTGATGGATAAACATGCACATGTAAGAAATTCTGCCTTAGTTTCCTGACATGACTGCTTCATGCCATCACCCTAGCTAAAAGTGCTGGGGGCTGCTAAACAGGAGCAAACATACTCAAACTATAACATATTTCTTCACTTTAATAGTTCAAAATATCCATGGTGGAAAAAAGATGTCGCGCAGATGCATGTACAATGCCGTGCACGAGAGAGTATGCTGGGCAGCATCCACCCCCACTGAAAATACAATGAGGCATGAGAAAACATCACATTCGCAGGCCAATATTCCCCCATCGAGACATAAATACAGAAATCAACTCTCGACTTAATGGGGACTTCCATCTACCTCAACATATAATGGAAATCCAGGTATGCCAGACTTCATAGGGCTGTAGTTACATCATATAACTTGTTTTTTGGTGGTATTCAAGCTGAAATAGGGCGTTAAGTTGCTCTTTAAATTTATTGTACATCTGTAGTTACTTTATATGATTCCAAATTTAAACTGATATCACTGAAGTGGGTAAATGCCAATATTTAAAGGTAAAACTTTAGTCAGGATCTCAATATCAAGATACTATTGTGGTAAAATAAAGGTTGGATAAATACAGTAAATAAAAAGATAGAAAATATTTAGTGCATAAACAGTAAATTCTACTGTTCTCACTTCTAAAGTCTACTTTCCCACAGTGGCTTCAGCTTATTGTTGACCAACTGCAGTATGTGTTTGTTGACACTCGACTCATCTGCATATGGATGGAGGTACTCTAGTTTGCTTAATTAGTGCTGATGACAGTAATCAACCTTAACTGATGGGTTTATTGGAAAGCGAAGTGCGCCACATTGATTAGCCATCTATGCTGCATTTTATACAGCATACCTATTATACCATATCTATTCATTGGCAGAGTGCAGTTCTTGTCGAGCTGTTTATTTTGTTGTCCTAGCAGAGCACAGTAAGCTTTCTTTTAATGGACTCATATATATATATATATATATATATACACACACACACACACCCCCAAACAAACTTCACCGACTGTTCAGAAATCAACCAATTATTAGCCCATCAGGTTGTTGTCTACAACCCCGGGTCCTGGGTGTATATATACACTGTTGTGACCACTCCACAAAACGCTCTCGGAGCAAATTGCCTCAGTAAATACCCTGTGTATATCTTAACAGGTAATATTTAAAATTCTGCAACAGCAAGTCACCCACGCCTTGATAGATGTGTCTGCCTGCTAGGTCGATGAATAATGCAAATGAAACTAATTCTTCCCGACCTAGTGCCAAGCCTAATACACATTTATATGCTTCGCTAGTGAAAGATATGTGAGATTCCTATTATGGGAAGGAAGCAATCTGTATTTTAATAATGGGTCTGGTAGACCTCGGCCTTCCTTTCTTTGAGAGCACCTTATGTGACTTCTTGTAGAATTTAATAGCAACAATTGCTTCCAACAAAGTCTGTAACATGTATGTACTGTAGACCTATTGTATATGTGTGTCGTCTCTTTTGTGTCATAAGTGCAGACATGTTCATATTACAATAAAATAACTATTCTAGTTAAATGTATTGTACTATAATGTGGGCAGATGCTTCTTTACAGAGAACTGTCATTAACCTTGCACATGAATTTTTTCTCAGATCATGGGGTTGAAAATGTTATTTACATAAAATGTAGCTTCACATATCCCTTAGAATAAATGATATATACTCTGGATGGCAAATGGATAGCAATGGCAATAAAGTTATCGGTGTTCCCAAGATGAGAATTGTTTTTGTAAATTTCTATTTAACTACTTTGATAAATGAAGCCAATTTGTGATCAGTAATGAATTGCAATCAGTATCGTACATACTGTAGTGTATTATGTGAGCACTTACACATAGCTTTACATCCTACTTTACTCCAAGCAACAGATCTTTTTTTACTGTGCTCATGTGTATGACAAATTGAAACTCTTATTCAACCAAAATTTGCCACAGATGTTTCTACTCCTCTTAGATTAAAAAGAGGCCAACCATAAATATCTATTAGATTCTTACATTTCCAAGAGACATGTGGAAATAAATCTTCATCGGGCAGGGATGTCCCACCTTCACAGAGGAAGGGGTATATAATGAAAGTCATGTTAACTTTAGATTGGCACAGAGTGGCTGCGTAATATGCAGAACACTTGCTCCTAATCCCCTCAGTGTTCAATCCAAGGCCCACCAATTTGCCTTAACAATTAAAGATTATGCTTTCAAGTGAATTCAGGTAGTTTCTGCAAGTAGGTAAATTAAGAAAAGGATGATCTGGCAAAAGGTGCACTTCTTTTCCCTCTCACTTGAATTTAAGAGTTTCTCAGATTCAAGCATTTGCAAAGTAAAACATGATAATTGGTTGTTAGGTTTATTCAGTTTTGCAAATGGCATATACCAAACACTAAAAACAATACAATTACATCACTTTTTTGTATAATCCACAGTCTAAGACAGGGCTCCTCAAGGTTGGGATTCAAGGTCGGGTTCAGGACTGGACCCTAAATCAATCCGAACTAGATCATGTGTCAGTTAGGCTATTACATTATGTGTGGATATATATTTTCTTGAGTTTGATTGTTGCCAGTGTGATTGAATGTGCACAATGAAATGAAAGCACAAAAAAGTCATCACCGTCAGTCAGTGACATGCCAACAATATCGCTAATGCCAGCCGCAAGATGTTATTAAAGTTTGGAAAGAGAAAACAACAATTCAGAAAGGAATCAATCTTCTGCAGTCCAGCACTAAGCCTTACTGCAGCTTTGACTGTATATGTAAAACTCATGGACCATAAATAAAGAGGCCAGTCAAAGAGTGTCTGTTAGTGTTATAAAGATCAGGCATTTAAGACACATACTGGCACATATTGCCAAACAAGTACATTATATCCATTAATGGTACTTTATTTGGATCAGAAAGAGACATTATTTGTTTCTAGATTGTGTTTTGGTGGAACCAATCTTAGAAAATAATCTTATTCTTATAGCAAAATGACTGCTGACCCTTTCTTGCGAAAAAACAAACTACCAAAGATGGAATTGTAAAATTGTCTAAAAAAATGTATTCGAGTCAGACAGAATGGGTGGCCCACTCATTTAGGTCTTACTGAACCAATGAGATTATTTCTGCCATTAGAGCAGCACTTTCACCAAGGAATAGTTCCTGCAACTCCAAGCTTGTAACCTATTGGGTATACAAGCTAAAAATAGACCTATTCCTTGGCCCAGTCCCACTGACATGAACAAGTACAAAACTGTATGCAAAGTTAATCAATGTCAGCCTAGCTGTCAAGAGTGGTTTCAGTCCACTCACCTAGCCATTTGCTAATAGCGTATGACAATCTCAATGAGTTTTCCAACTTAAGATTCCAAACCAAATATCAGCACCTCACCTCCCCGTCTGCTAATTCAAAAAGCCTGAAATCAATTTACAGGCCGATTCGATGGCTTTGGATGGTCCCAGTATCTCTCCCCACTCGTTCAGCTGGGCCCTCTTGCAGGGGAATGCGTAATTCAACTACCACTCTATAAATTCTATTACATGGTGCTGGGTATGGCTGTGAAAGCACTGTGTCTAATGAAGAGCTCGTAGTACCTGACAGCTTGCGTCGAGTTTCTGCTGCAGCACACCAATAAGAGCAGAGAGTGGTCTTCTGAGGAGTAAAAGCTAGAGACAGTGTATACTATACTACACATACTAACAAGTGTTAGTATGTGTTTGGACACTGTGTACATGTACTGTAGCTCTTACGTGTCCTGGCCATGTCGCATTCATCTTCACTCAAAGTCTGTTGGACTTAAGTACATCTGCTTCTTTTATTTAACACATTTGCATATCTTCTGTATGCCTTGTACTTGCTGCATTGCATTTAGGTATAATTTATGTCATATGTATCTGCATGCTTGACTGCAGAGTTTTCTCCTTCAGAGACTACAGATGACCATATATTAACAATTGTCTACAACCATACTAGCGGCTCTGTGAGGCTTGCATGCAGGTGTAAAGTTAGCATGTTAAAATGGCTAACAGACAACAATGGGATAATTAGATATTAGTTGGCAACAAAGGCTGGAAGTGTAGACTAGCTGGTATAGAGAGCGGGAGGGCAGAGTATTAGTAGAGCCCTTGATTATGGAACGAGTAGCAGCTTGTGGGGCTCTGCTCTGACTCCAGCACACCTGTCTACAATCACACCAACACACACACACACACACACACGTTTACCTTTCCACCATCTTAGTCAACATGCTAACATTTGCTAATTAACACTAAACACAAAGTACAGCTGAGGCCGATGGGAGTGGCATTTGGTTGTGTCATGTCTTACCACCAATTAAAATAAAGTATATTGTTTTCTGATGCTTAAAGGGCTTCTTTGTATTACTATGGTATAAAAACACCGTTTAACATACAGATAAAACTTCAGTTATATCACTTTGCATTTTCTATTGTATGTATTGGACTATGCATTTTGAATTTGACTGGAAAAAAGTGGGAAATAGACAAAAAAAAGTAGAATGAAATTGGACTGATCTGCTACAGTGTATTTGTCTGAGCTTATAGTCTCATGCACATCCTGGACATGATTGAATGACCCAAACCCCAAACAACTTTATGGGACATGGCTCTAACATGGCTAAAACCGACACGCAGCTGGAGTTCAGATCATAGAAATGTATCCTAATATCCATTATAATGTCTTTTGTTTTTTTTCCCCCACACATTTTTACCGTCAATCTAAATAACCAACTTTTGTTAGTTGACATGTATTTTCATTTGCAGCAATGCAAAATTACAAGGACGAAATAATAACAATAATAATAATAATAATAATAATGTGATTTATACTGCCTAATCCCTACAGTAGTTGGGGATGTCAGGGGAAGTGACCAACACTGCCTTCCATCAACAACTACAATGGAGATGTCCCTGGGCAAAGCTCTCAATCCTCAAATTACTCCACTGGAGCTGTTCAGTGACCAGTAGTAGAAGACTGTGGTTGTGTCAGGGATCTGTGTATGTGTAACCCAATTTGAAGCAGTGTAGTGCTGAAGGAACAATCTGTGAGTACCATGTTCCTGGAGACTACATACAGGTTAACAAGTTGTATTTTCCTTTCTCTGTTTTCATAAGTTAAGCTAATGCAAAGAAGAATGTACCACAGGCCACGGCTTGTGTTTTCAACCAGTTGTCAAAGGCAAAAAAAACAAAACTTTTGTGACATTACTGACAGGGGTGTTGCCGGTTGGTAACAAGCTGGACATTTTCAACACAAACATCAGATTTCACTGGTACTGCAAATGCAGGAATGGATGGGATAAACCTCAGCTTGCTGGGCTGCTAAATGGCCCTGAGTAGCTGATTTTTAAATAGCGAGTTTAAGTGCATGGTTGCATTTTGTAGCTCCAAGCTCAAAAGTTGACATCTTGAAGTGCAAATGGAGTGCCATCTTTCCCCCCCTTATCTACTTTGTGTTGCTTTCTGTCATGCTGGCACCTCACTGCCTACTTTCGGTGGCAATTGTGTCAATCCAAGTAAAAGTGAAAAAACCTGACATTTAACGAGATGAAGACACAATTTTGTTCAATGCAAAAGAAAAGAAAAATGAGGAGGGTATGGTTGTCTGAAATAATAAAAAGTGACACTTGGAGAGAGCACAAACAACAGTAAGACTTCAAGAGCGTGGTCAATGTGGTTTATTGTCGGGACGGTTTCTGTGACTGTGGACAGCTGAAATGAAAACGGACATTTGAATTCTGCTCCTCATGCCGATGGCATGTGATGCTCAGCACTTAGGCCTCTAATGACCGAGAGTGCATGCAAATGTTACACACTCCCCTGTCCACGAGGAAAAGTGGGAATGATGCATCAGGCCTTCTGCCAAAGCTCTGTGGCAGTAAAGAAACACATATGCACATACACAACACCCCTCACCAACTGAGGCAATTTTGTGCATCAGCCTTTTAAAAAATATTTTCCATTTTGTCTCCATTTTGTTTAATGTCCATTTTCATGTATACATCAAAATGAATCACGAGGAATAGCTGTTATCTTTGCCTCTTCTCAAATTAGATTTTTATTTTAGACTCAGAGGACAAGGAGTCAAAGCTACTAGAGCAAGAAACGGAAAAAAATGGCCTACCTTTTGCTAAATAAATAAATAAATGAATAATGAAAGAATTTTTCTGTTCCCGCTGCAAACAGAAAGCATCCAAACAACCACGAACAACCAACAATCTCACTCTAAAATGTATTATTTCTGCAGAACATCCCTCGTAGGTGCGTGCATAGACACAAGAAATACAAAACAAACAAACAGAGACGTGCACACACACATACACAGCCTGATGAGGTCACAGTGGGGTCATGTCATTAACCTGCCCATGTGTGTTTCCGGATCAACTGCTTTGGAAATCTCTGAGAATATCAATCACAAGGAGGTGTCCACAGTAATTTGTGTGCATGCGAGTGTGTAAGAGAGTTAGAGACTGTTTGCTTGCGTGGTAACAAATGGATCACTCCTTTGACCACAAACTGGACATCACCTTGGTTTTGCATTTAAAAAAAATGTTTGATGTCTGATTGTGAATTTAATCTTAAATGAATAGCTTGAAATCTTTAAATTCTAAACATTTTATTCTACAACACAGGCCCTGAATGACAACAAAGTAACATTTAGCTTTTAACTCAAATCCAATTTAGAAATTTTGAACAATATAAAAAGTTTCAAAATATCCTGCTTATCAAATCTAATCTATTTTATGAATTGTGGATGTTATTTTCCTCACTATTCTTTGTTCAGCGCAACAAAAACACCCCACAGACTCAACATTTTTGTGAATTATTGATAAAATATTCATCAAGGAGTCAACAATCACTTAAAACAGGGTTACTTGCGAGTCACTTATGTACTGCACTGCAACATTCTGATCAGGTCATTTCTCCCTATAATTGAGTCCTAAAAGCTGTATTTCTGTAAAAAACTGGATTCTAATGAAAATATTATGGTTTCAGTCATTTTTCTCTAAAATATTTAAAGGATACTCCATCGATTTTGTACATTATCATCCATTTACTAGTCATGGGAAATGGCAGATTGTGCTAACAGTTATAATTATAGTTATAGTTTATCTTACTTTATGGAACTTTATGGAAGTGCAATCCAAAATTGATGGAGTACCCTTTAAAGCGAGTCACTGCACTAGATTCAAGAAGATTTTAACTTATATATATATATAAAATAAAGTTTAAATATTTAAATACTTACATATATATATACACACACACCCATATGTAGTATGGGTAAAATCAACATAAAGGACGGATGAATTTGAATAGCAAATGCAAAGAAATTGCAGTCATGGTTTTTGCGCCGTACCACATGAGGGGTGAGATTAAAATAGATTCTACTCATAGATAGATTCAATTTCCATTATTTTCCTTTCTTTGTGAAAGATGGTTGTTTGCATGTTGAATTTCACTGATAAAAGCAGGGTGCTGCTGTACCACTTATGATTCCCCCGTGTCAGAGGTGATATTTGTTTTAAAGTGGCAGTACTAAAACACTTAGTTTTTCTCTGTGGGATCCTGATAGTTTAAATTGGTAAGGAGGGTCTCTCCTCTATGACTGTAAATCACTGCTTCACTTCAGCTCTCAGTTTGACAGCTATGAACCGAGAGCAGGATAAAATAAAACATCAATTCTCTGTTTGGGGAGTTTCATTAGAAGAAATGTGGCACCAGCTCTGCGGAAGTGATTTGCTGGTAAGCGTGTAAGTCAATATGAAATGATTGAAATATAGCCTTCCTCACAAACAAGAGAACACTGCTCAGGATGTAATCAATTCTTCTTTGTAAATATTAAGCTTTTCACAGTTGTCATTTGACGCTCTTGTGTAATCCACCGCAGCGCACACCAAGGCCCTTCTTTTCATGATCCAAGGCACACAGGCGGACACAGAAGGTTGTGCAAGCTCATTTGAGTGTGACCAACAGATTTTATTTGGTCATATTATGACCAGAGGCGCCGGCTCAGCAGGGGTGCACCAGCGGCATAGTTGGATTGGAAGTGGAAAACATTACCAGTATATGTCAGAAGGTCTGGATTTGACCAAAGCCAATCAGATCAACTGATCTTATCCCAAAAGGCTGGGCTATACTTGCCATGAGGCACAGAGAGTATTGTATAAGAGACAACCTACTGCTGTAGGTAGTAATTTAATAGTAATTTAATTTTTCCAAAAATACAGCCCATTATATGTTTACCTCTCATGGCCTGGCCACATTTTTGTCTAACATGCCTCACTGTCTTTTATAGTCCTGACAATTTACACCTAGAAGTAATGTGAAATATTAGCAGCAGGTTGTAGAAATCAACTGATAGATGTCCACAAAAGCGGAAGGTAGTGAAATCCCTGCACTGAAGAACCTGGTTAATATCAAAGTACCTGCATTCGATAAAACATGTCCTGTAGTTGCCCAGCATTTTAACAATGTGCACCACACTCCACATATTATGGGACACACGTCGTGCCATTTAAATGGCTGCACATAAAGGCAAAAATTCATAAAAGTGGATGATGGATGATGTTTTATAAATCTATATAATCTAACCCAGTACACAATCTACTATACTGGCATTAAAATGAAATGGCATTATACAAGATTATCTAAGAAATGAGAGATTTCATAGGGTCTTTTGAGTGCTCCTTTTCAAGCTACAAAGAAAAGACAAAACATAGCACTGAACACCTGTATCAGTGCCAAGAACTTTTTTTGAAAAGGCTAAGGCTCAAGCCTATTTTTGGCACAAAAATTGCACTACATTCCCTCAATTTAATACCATCACTCCATTCTAGTGTGCTCCACACTGATTTCGGCAGAAGTGTCACAGCAGGCTGTGAAATTACCAGGAAATGTGGGAAGGAATCTACTTGCGCTCAATGAAATTACCACTTCACCAGCATGAGGTCACTGCGCCTGATCTGCGGCAGCACGAAAACAAAGCCTTTAGTCTTTTCAAAGTAACAAGTGCACCAGTTGACGCTGGGCTTTTGTGCACTATGGCATCAACCCTGTGACACTTGTGCAAATGGTCTATTGTCGTCAAGGGACAATTAGCCTGTATGTATGATGCAAAAAGCCTTAGTGCTGACCTAGTAAGAGCACAAGGTCACAATCTCATAAAATCCTAGAAAGGAGAGATAAAGGAATAGTCCAAGTCCACCATGCTCCATAAAACTGACTGACCAACCTTAACACAAAGAAACTCAACCTTTATTAATAAAAAATCATGAGAAATTAAAATGAGCAAGTTGTAAATGGGAGTTAATTTGCTTGCGCTGGAGCTCTTTTGGAGAGTCAAGAAGTCAAAGGGACATCTGAGGACTTGGCAGGCTTGTGCACATGCCATGTATTCATTTTTTATTTGGATCCTAAAACTGACTTTTTGTAACCCTATCACTTTCTGCTGCATACCCTTCAGACAAAGCAGAAATGGTTTAACATATCTTTAAAACTGGAAGTATAAGGCCTGTTATCTAACTACATAACTCAAATGTACCCATTTTGCAGCTGTTACATACTTGACTTTAATACCATATATGCATTCCCCCCCAACACACAGCACTACTGAGTTCTGAAAAGATTTATTTTTGTTTCCATTCAAAAAATGATCTTTCTGCTCTCATCAAAAATTGATCATTGGCAAATAGAAACAATGTACCTCTCCTGTCCACAGTGGTTTTGCTTGACAGAAATTAATGTGTTTGCTGATTTCCCCTAGCATTGAGGTTCAATACTTTGTCTTGAAGATGGATGTAGCTTTTACAAATTGTCAAACGTCCTCAGGCACGCCGGATGGGCAGTTTTGTTTTGCTGTTTTTTTTGTTGTTTTGTTGTTGTTTTTTTTGTTTTTTACATGCCTGATGAAATGAACAAACTAAAAATAAACCCGCTTACTCGCAGACATCCGGCTGTCTCTGAATTACTGAGCTGAAGTCATGAAGGCAGAGATGAGCGCAATCACTGTTGCATTGAAGACATTCAGATATCAAAAATTGTCATGCACTCCTGCAGGAAGCGTCCCTCCTCAATCTCTGATTTAATGCTTTTTCTATAACTCGGAATCCATTTTGATTCAGTTTTTCTGAAAATAAAAAGGACATTTCACTAGTATGCACTTAATAATAGATTGTTGTATGAAAAGCATCAGCAATGATAGTGTTTTAGTAGGTTAGTTGATAAAAATGCATCATTAAATTCGGTGAGGAAGGATTTATGGATGAAGAAAATCCTCCTGTTCATAAATAATGCACTTCCCACTTAACGGCCTTTTGTAATGCAGACCATATAGGCGAGCCTCAGACATGTATGTCATGGGTTGACATTAATAGACGCCGCGCACAGTTCATTCATTTACAGAACAAGAGTGGAGTCTGAATCATTGGATTGCATTTTTCCATGCGTTTTATGAGGCGGTACCAAAGGTGGAGGAAGGTGGCTGGTAAGCTAATGCTGCAATTATTTACCAATTGTCCCAGCCCACCTTGGTGTAAGTGCAGCGCCTAATTTCTATTGCCCTTCTGAGGCCATTATGGCTGCTAACTCAATAACGTAATTGACTCTGCGTACTGGGCTTCAGGGAGTGGAGCTACCTGCTTGCAATTTCCTTGGTGGAGGCAGTGGTGGTGGTGGTGGTTGTGTGTGTCTGCAACTGACTGGATGAAATACCAACACTGTCAACTCCAATTGAACTGGGCCCTTGAAACAGATTGCGTCCTCATAGCATCGCTGTTTTGCAGAGCTCATATTGTAGCTGATGGCATTTTTGGCAGGTTGTGGTACACTCTTTCAGAGGTTGTTTTCATTTGCCTCAAATTCATCGCGCTCCTCTGAGTTTTGCATATTGGCTTTTTTGGCCTGAGTCACTTCTGCTTTTTCCCATTACAACTGAGGGAAATGACCTCGGAAATGTACGCTTTTGGCATGCTTTCTACAGCCTTGTGCACGCCTACAAATGCTTTTTTATTTGGATTTACTTGCTTCTTTAGCCTGATAAAAACTGGATGTGATAACTGAGGGATAATAAAGAAAATAAGTCAAACACACCATGATATTAATAAGTCAACTTCAAACAACACATGATGAGACATACCATGGGACATCGCTATCCCTTGGGCACAAATGTCACTTGATTAGAAAGTATTGATTTTGTAACAGCCATTTGTTACTCTCCAACCACGAATCAGGGGACAGTTCCTGTGTCCTGTTGTGGATTCCCTTTCATAGATCTTGATTAGCTCTTTCCGATTAATTGCTGTGACAACAGGGATTGATTGACCAAGGCAAATCAGTGAGATCTAGTTGATATGAGGCATTTGATCCCTGGGGGGATTTTTTACAAATCTGTTGTTGAGATTGTTTGATTATTGTGAGAGAAAAAGCACACTTCCTTGAGACAGTATTGTGATTCTGTTTGGATGTAGTTAGGTCAAACAGATGTGCAGCGTTCCCTCCTCCATTTATAGGCTTTCAGATGTCACATGAGTAGTCACATGACTCCAGTTTAACTAGCACAGGTGCAGAGAGTTACACAAATTATAAATGGACAAAAGATTATCCCTAACCACAAGTATATATCTCTGAAATACAAGAAAAGTTTTTAAAATAAATGAATTCTGGAAGAATATAAATAAAGACATTAGCAGAAATTATCTTATCTTATTCATGACAAATATATTAAATGATTTATTTTCTAGTTACAAAGTGCTCTAGGACCATGATATGGTAAGAAAAACAAGGGAATATAAACAAAATAAAGCCCATATTAGAAAATAAAGCTTAAACTTAACACCAATTAATCAAAATAAAGACTTGAAAAAGAAAGAGAGGACCAAAATATGACAAGGCGATCATATAAAAGTGCATTTTGAAAAGAGATTTAAAAGAAGATACCTACTTGGCTTGTGTTAACATGGGTTATAGGGTGAACTGTCATAATCGCTAAAAAAGGATGATTTATTTTTCAGTTTTCATCTGAAAAAGTGTGAAAGAATCCACAATACTTAAAAAACCCAATAAACATAAAGCATATAATTATTAAAAATGAACAAAGAAATAAAAGAAAGGCAGAATAAAACTATGGAACGGCTATAAGAGTCAGTTCTGAGAAAATATTATTTTTTTAAATGCAGACTTGGCTTGGGTACGTTTAAATGTTTACTCACTCCGTTAGGAAATCCAACATGAAACATGTGGCCTGTAAACTGATACAAATACTGTAAGTCTGGGTTGATGACATTTTAAATGGACATCAAGTAAACACTTGTGTTGTCTAATACACGTTTTAGACAACATCAAACTACACGAAGATCAAGAAGAAAATTGACTCTAACAAAAGTAGACTCTAAATTCAGCTTTTCTGTGCAGTGGATTTCATTCTGATTGAACACACAAAAGTGCCTTTTTTCTGGACTTGGTCCTGAAGGTTAGTTTGTATGTTTGGTCATTTTCAGTGATGTTTCATGTAGTTTGGGGGCTGGAGCCACTTGTGCACCATCTAGGTTATGTGTGGCTTTAAGTGAGCAGTGAAAAACACAAACTGCTCACAGCAGCCACTTAAGTAACCCACTCCTGGAAAATGTGAACCCATTCAACAGTGAAATGTCCTGATATCTGACAAAGAGGGTCAAAAATTGATGCAATCAAAAATAGTCATCAAGCGTCAATATGTTTGGTAACACAGCCATTTGTGGCATTCATTTATTGCTACAATGCTTTTGGACTATGTTTATTGCAGTCAAGTAGGGTGTATGAGTGAGGGAGGGTTGAATCATACAAAACTGTGTGCAAGGTCAGAAAACATGAAAATAAGGTGATGATACCTTGTTGGCCTGTGTTTGAGTTGCCATTAAAAAGCTCATCTTGGATGAGTGTTCATATATCAAGAATACTCTTGATATATCTTTGGGGAATTGGGAAATCCACTCCTGACCCGCACTTGTGGCCCCTCTTTTTCCTGGCAGGCTGCCTAGCCAAAGCACTATATGAAGTAATAAATGTGTATGATTCCAAAAAACAGTAGGTTCAGAGAAAATTGAGCATTATTCGCAGACAGAGGCCTTTGACTGACCTCTGAAAAAATATGTTGGACAGCTGTCAGCTATCAAATCTGTCTCAACCTACCGGGGTGAGAGGTGAGAGATGCCTCTCAGCCCTGCAGCAGCAGCTGCAAATTTAGCTTGACATATACAGACGGCTTTTACACCCTCAACCTGTCCAGTCTCCTGTAGTATGAGATTTTAATCCATTCAGCCACCTGGGGGACCAAACGACTCTGGAGGTGGAAAAAAAACAGACCCCAAAACAATATTCCCTGAATCAGAAATGATGATGATTGGGCAACCCTGTCACATAAAACATAACTAGATTTAAACTGAAGTAAGAGATTTTGTGATGGAGGAGCAGAAAAAAGGGTGAAAGGAGCCAGCTTACTCAACAGGTGATGGATGGTGATCAGCCTCTATTCAAGAAGTCACCAACCTGAAAGTAAGAAGAGTTGGAAAAGCAGGGAAAAACAGATTTTCAGTATCCTGACCATGTTACGGTGACAACAGCGTGTCAGAAATGTAGACACTGTTGAGCTTTATGCAGTCTTCCTTTTGTCATTTTTCCACTGTTATAGAAGAAGCAATTCGGGTGCATAGAAGTAGGAGTTCAATGTCACTGACATCACTGAAGTGACTGAGGATAAACTGCGGCGAAAACAGAAGAAGAAACAGCTGTAGTCAAAAGGCAGCAGTGCTCTTCTTGTGATGCCTTATGTGTTTAATAGCACACTAATAATTAAGTAAGTCAGCTGTTAAATAACCTGTGGATCGCATGTTTTCCAACTTTCAATTTGGTGAGGTGTTGTGACTGCGGGGAATTAAAAAGCCTTCCCATTAGCCATGTGAAAAATACATTTTTTTCCACTACTTATCCTCTCTACTGCTACACTGTTACTCCAAACCTTATATATACACTATATACATATATATTTTCATGACCAAGACAAAACAGAGGTCTTGAATTTCTACAAACACATCCGAATCCATGCACCAAATAATTACAGTTTTAAGGACAGAAGAAACAGTGGAATGTTGAATTACAAAGAGCATTCATATGTGAAGGCCTATTCTATTCTTGCTAAGCTGTCACACAAGTGTTGCTAAGTGCCAAGACTGTACTGCAGTTTGCATTTTTAAATCTGTTGGCGTGGCACCCTTTTTCAAACTAGTACACATTCATTGTCAAGTCGCTATGACAGACTGCTGAAATAAAATGGCAATTATTGTAAGCTCTGTAATTTTCCAGTGGAGGGTTGCAGTGTTGGAGCAGAATTGGAGAGTGGCAGATTGAGCTTTACAGTGAAGACAACAACCACTGTGTCTGCTTGTCTTTGAACTGACGGCAGTTGCCCTTGAAGTGAAGTACCTCACGCCGACTTGGTGTTGGCATCCAATGTAATGTTGATTGGATCCCCACTGTGTCTGTCGTCTAATAAATCAAGCGCAATATTCTCCTCCTTCTCACCCTTTCTTGCTCTCACCCTGGTCCCTACAGTCAGCATCCTGAAATAAAACTGACAGTTATCATAATGCCGGTGCCGTGGGGTGAAGGCTGTGAAATAAAAAGTGGTCCTGAGGTTAATCTCAAAAAACAAAGTCTTCATTGTCTCCTTTTCTTCTCTCTGCTGAAAAGCATTTCAGATGGCTGCCACGCAGACCACTCTATAAACTTTAACCTGCATTTTAAATGAGTGGTGGAAAGGACATCTCTCTCTTCTTTCTTCCTCTCGAGACCAATCGGTGGTCGCTTTGGTGGCTGATGGAGCGATGGCGGAAAAGAAGGATGGATGGGAGGAGGGAGGGAGCGAGCGTTTTGTGGAGAGTGATTGTGAGAGGACAGTGGTGGCAGAAGATGTCCTCTACACAGTGATTAATTCCAGACCCAATGTGATTTATGGCCCCACCACGGCTGTTTTGTAGGTCACTTTGGTGCCACATCACTCAAGCTGTGCAAACAACAAGTCTGATATCAGTGTTGGTTAACCGTAAAGGAGGACACACATGCGCGCCCACGTTGAAAATGAAAATGTTTTGCTTTGAATTTTGTATTTGTTCATCCTGTCATCAAATCAAATGAATTTTGAAAATATGAGTGACTCAAAGGGATGGGGACGTGATGTACTGGAAATAACATCCTGTAGGCCTCCAGAGACTGATACAGATGGGAAGGTAAATTTAACACCAGATACCTGTCTCCTACAAAAAATATTCATGTGGTATAATTTGCTTAGCCATTATGTTTGGAGGAAACATATTTTCTGCTTGGATGATGTTCACTAGCAGCAATAAAAGAAGTGTGACAGCTGTAGAACACTGGTACACTCAAATGGATGCAGATGTGGACAGCAGCATACAAGCACATGGTTCTGTACATACGGGTACTTCAGTGGGTGTCTTTGTACACAAATGCGTTCCACACATGCTAACTGGAATTCAAAATGGTGACCTGTTGATTTAGCTTTTCCAGCACATGTGCAGTCGTCACTTGTAGGAACAACTAGTCTGCATGGTCAGAAATTTGAGGCAAAATGCTCACTTAAGAACAAGTATTTTTGTTGCCTAACCCCAACCACACCCATTTTCCATTACTACGATCTTTCCCTAACCTGTACCATACTGTAGTTGCCATGTCACCAAATATTGTAGAAAGTAATAATTGTTAAAATTTTGGCATTCAACATAAAAGAAAGGAAAAACAAACTGCGTCAGACGTTAGTTCAACAGGTCCTGTCTCACCCATCAAGACACACTTTTTCAGTATTTACCAAAAAACATCTTTTCCTTACCTTTACTAAGTGCTTTCAGTTGTCTAACAGAACCATAAACATGTTAATCATGATTTAGTTGCCAGTTGTGGTTATATCAAGGAAATCCGGGTGCTGAAATCCACGTATTGATAATACAAATTGATTACATATGATTGAGATTTTTAGGAACTGGAGTTCTATCCACATCACAAAGCATGTCTTCTTATTTTCTATTGTTCCTCCAGCGGGGCATTTGATTACGGTAAGTGTTTCCACTTACTTTACCTAACTCTGTATTTGCAAGTAACACTGCACTCCATGGGGGTCAAGGGAAGCTCAAAATCAAAACATGATTAAAACACACCCTTTAAACATAGCATGTATTTAAATGGCTGAATGTGCATCATGACATTGCTTACTCACCTTTACCCTGCTGCCTGCTGGTTTCTGCTGTGAAATTATGGAGCAATTACAAAAAATCTGATGAGAATCTGTCAGAAAAAAGCAGAGAATTGAGGCCCAGGTTAACGATTACAATTATGATTTAATAACTTTGTGATGCTAACAGATACAAACGTTGGCTGGCAGCAATTTGCATACTGTACGTGCAGCAGTTGATGGTATGAATTTGTCATACGCTATTTAAACAGTTACATCAAATGTGCATTACCTCTGACTCAAACAAATGTAACTTTAGAAAGGTGGGAAGAAATGGTGCCTTCTGTGCATATGATTTTGGAGTGACTCAGTTGAGAAATGAAATGAAAGCCACCATTAGAAACTCAAATTAAGGGGTTGCTAAGAAACATCAATCCCAAAATCCATTTCTTCAAATATTTTGCTGACGTTAATCCTTTTCTTCACTGTGGCACTGGGATTATTGATGCAAATTACAAATGGGAACAGATTTTTTTTTAAAGTAGTTAAGTCATCTGAAGAAATAACTTTGTGCAGAGATGATGTCCCAACATTTTCTGGATCAGCAGGTTCATTTTTTTAATGTAATAGCAGAACCAATCAGTGTCACAAAAGTGTGGACAAAAAGACATGTCAGTTTCTACTTTATCTTCTGATTCTGTCTCTGCTCTTTATCTCTCTATGCATCTTCATATTTGGGGAAGAAGACGATTGGGAGACAGAGGCAGAGTTGGTGCAGAAGCCTTGGTCCAGCTCAAGTGAATTCTAATATTGAGGCACTTTAGAGAAAACCATCAGGAGATTGAAATCAATACCACGCTGGCTTGATCTTTAGCTTTGAGTCCTACCTTCTATTCACAAGTTCCTTCCACCAGTGAGGCCTGCAAGAAAAACAAAACATGGGGAGAACTTTCATGTCCAGGCCTCAAAGAACACCATGAGAAAAATAACAGTCGGCCTGCTTCAGTCAATCCGCAGGCCTTTGCTCTTTTCATTGAGCCACCTGATGTACAAGGTTATCTATTTTGGCAATATTTGAAAGTGCTGCATCTTGTCGTGATATAAGCTAACCAAGGTCATCCACTCTTGGGTGAGATGAGAAATAAATGTCTCAAAAGAAGAGGGGATTACCATCAGTTACAGCTCACTCGGCTTTAGTTAGTTTCTTTCAGACACAGGCAGACATCTCATCCCACTTCAGTAGCAGTGAAGCTGAAGTATAATTCTTTGCATTTTCCTACCTCACTTTAATAAAGTGACTGATCAACGCCTAATCTAAATAATGACATTCTATGAATGCACAGTACAGCAGGATAGACAAAGTAAAGACAGTCATGCAGCTCTACAGTGAAGTTCTTTGCTCCTCTGTTATTTGATTGATAGTATTTCCCATAATCCCCAGTTTGTTGTCATAGAGACGCATCCTTTCCTCCAACCTTAGAAGCTGCAGTTGGATTTTTTTTTTTTTTTCATACTAATCAGTGACTGACTGACTGACTGAAGCTCTTGAGACTAGTCGAACAATAATCATTCCTGGCAATGACATTACTTGAGAGATGACAATGTTTCAAGGAGAAAACTTAATGGATCTCCTTTTTATAAAATGAGAACTGCATGGACCTCCTGACAAAATAACAAAATCAAAGGAAATAAAAATAGGGGCAAGGAATAAACTAGAAGAGCAGAGTACAATTTTCCTGGACCATCTGCGTCTCCAATGCCTGAGCTTTTCAGAAAAGGACGTTAAAACTGAACTGTTATAGTATCTAAAAAGCAAGAGTCAGCTATCAATGAAGAGTTTTTAGCCATGCTAGTGGCATGGACAGTGAGCCGGTCCGCCACTTTGGTCCACTTGGTCCCACTTTGACTGAAATATCTCAACAAATACTGGATGGATTGCCATGGAATCTGATAGACATTCATGTCCCCTTCAGGATGAATTGTAATAAGTTTAGCCTTAACTTTCCATTTAGTGCCATTATAGAGTCAAGATTTCAATTTGTCCAATACTTTGGTTTATGACCAATTATCTGCAAAAATAATGACATTCCCATCAGTGCTAACTGGCAAATGTTAGCATGCTAACACACTAAACTAAGATGGTGAACATGGTAAATGTTATACCAGCTAAACATCAGCATGTTGGCATTGTCATCATGATCATGTTAGCATGCTTTGAGCTAAAAGCAAAGTATAGCAATTACAATTATCAAGACATGGACTTATCCTTATGACAGTAACAATGACCAAATCAGCTAAAATTGGAGATTGCACAAAAAAAAAACCTGAGGTGCGTGTGTATGTGGGTCTACAGTATATAATTAGGTTGTTATGTATGTGCTCTTGCTATATGCTATTAAGAAAATGGGGCCATTTAGGTCAGAAGGAATAACGTGTACCCTGCAGCCACTGTAATGGAGTTCCCTCTGCTCAATACATGTCTCAAACCCATTAATAATCTACACACATAACCACTCTGGATACAAGACAAGATTTATTTTGTGATTCAGATTCACGATGCATTCAGCAAGGAGGACAGCGCTGAAGAAATATTATTCAGGCCTGAGACCTGAAAAGCCTGAATATCTTCCTCTGTGCCTCTTTTGTTTTTTACCTTTTAGCTGACTAGCAGATGTTTGTTTGACCAAGCGGGAGCACAACTGGAATGCAGTTGGCTTCATTAACATCATCCGCAAACCTCGATTTGATTGCATAATGTATACTGGGTGGAAATAAGGTCAGGCACTGCTGTTTCTTCCAGCTTGGGCATTCAGATGCAGAATCATAAAATAAGCCTTCACCAGTGTTCTTACAGTCAGTCCACATCATTTGGATTGTAAATGTAACATGCAATATTTTAATAATGATTTGGGAGTGTTAAGTCTTACTTAATACTTACAGAGTTAAAACCCTCATATGATTGCTTTAGACACTTAGAATATTGATATGATATGAGGGTATATTGTCAGCAGTACAAAGAGTCTTTCTCCAGGATATCGCACAATAAAAGTTGGAAACCTTACACATTTCAGCAGTAGAATTAAAAAATTTCATCAATATGAAGTGTCTCTTTGAATGAATTTGAGAAAGAAATACCTGCCTTGACATTACAGTGACACAGACAGAGGAAAACTAAAGACTTTATCCTCTATTCATCCATTTTTTATTATAAAAGTTAGGTGGACCGCTTAGAGTTTTAAGAAAACATCTGCTTTAACTCTAGCTTAAGTTTTAATAGGAGCATAGTTCCTCTCCTCTGGTAGCAGGCCATTTTAATCCCAGTTTAATTTAACAATTTTTAGAGATTACCTGGTGCACTAATAATCTCTGTGTCAGTCATTAAGTCAATGTTTTCATTCCAGTTTATTATGGCTTTTTTTGTTTTGTTTTGTTTTTTCAATAAACTTAATTTTGCAGTTTGTATTTCACGTGAGGCTTTGCCCATTTATGGTATAGATTTGAAAATGTGAGTGAAATTAGGCAGTTTGTGCAACCATTAAATAGTGGCAACACCCCAAGCTAAGCCAAAATCTGCTATATCCATGCAGTAAGATAAGTATATACCTATTTCACTGTATATATCCTGTTTTGGTTTGATCCATTTTTTGTCTCATCATGAGTGTCAGTCCTCTGAGATATACAGACTTTTCAAGTCAAATTGCTAGAACTGTGTAAATGTAATTCAGATTTTTTTTGTACATAAACAATAGTCTGAATCCCCCCCATAGCCTTTCAGTTGCCTGTCTCCCAGGATACCAAACAGTTTAGGGTTCAACTTGTATTTTACCTTACCTGACTGACTTGCTCAATAACTGAATGAGAAAGTCAACTTAACTGAATGTATTACATCATACATGTTAGTTACGTAACCTCTACCTCAAACAGACATTTTTCTCATCGTTTGTGAGTTGAAAAAGTGCTTGCTGTATTCATTTTGTTATATATTTTAATGATAAATAATTCCCCAGAAGGGGAGACAGTGTGAGGTCAACAACTGCATCAAAAAGTAGCAGATGCTCAAGTAAGCCTCGTTGCTCTTCCCTTTAGGCAAACCATATAATTGGAGCTACGTTACAAGCCTGCCTTGTAATGTTGCACAACAATAAGCACAAAACTGAAACCCAAAACGTTCCAGTGGCAGATATTTGTCTGGCTCTGCAGCTTCTCTGCTGTCTCTATAATGAGTATTAGAAGACTTTGCTGTTACTGAAGCTTTAAGGACCGCAAATCCTTTAAGAATTGAGAAGAAATCAATCATGTTGGAACTGAAACCAAACTCTGCACTTCTGAGGTTTCAAACCAAGGAGCTATCTTTCTTACTGTTTTTGAAGCCAATTATTACAAGTTTTTGTTGGAGTGTGACACATCTGTTGCTTTAGACTTCCAGTACTAAATCAGCGTGCTGTAAATGAGTCCCTCTGGAGATTCAGATAATTAAGAATGACAGAACTTTTTTTCAACTTGTGAGTCTTTTCACATATAAAGGTTACTGGATCCTTTTGGGAGCATCAGAAATCCTGAAGGTCTTTAACAGGGCTTGAAGGGGCAGTGGAGTAAAATTCAGCTTGAACATCATTTGAAGCTATGACAAGTTCAGAAAATACAGGAATAGAATGTGACCTATTTCACGAGAGGTACAGAGAAATGGATCCAAGATGGCCGTTGCAAATGGGGATTCTGTAACTCCATAACACAGGATGATGACGAACTCGTACTTTGTCTTGGGGACTGGAGAGCGAGGGGCAGCAGAAGTGGTGAGTTATGAGCCTGCCACCTCAAGACCTACCTGCCTCCTCGTTTGCAATCCCCTAATTTAATCACAAAGGCACACTTTGGATTTTGAACTCCAGCTCCAAATGGTTTCCTAATAGGAAGCCTTCTAGCTCTAAGGATCAAGGATAAGTGCATATCACAGGCACACACATTTAAGGGCACACTCCCAAGTCAAGCCAATGCTACTATTAAAAGGATTGGAAACTTTTGAGACTGGGAGGAATAAGAAATAAGAAAACATTGCTCTAACATTACAAATGTCTGAAAATGTGCTGAGAAGCCTTTCACTGTGAGTCATAAGCCTGTGTTAACGCTCCGTCTTTGTTCCAGTATCTTTACTCATGTCAAAGAAGATCTGAAGTAGACAACTGCACCTGGAATGACATTTTTTTTCTTCCCTTTGGCAAAGATCATCACACTTTAACGACATTCATTCAATCAGGGCGAGAAGACAAGAGGAAGGGGGAAAAAAGCCTGAAATGAAATTTAGGCTTGCAACAGCCTTTAGAAAGTTATTGCCTCTCAGAGAATTTGATGCCGTGAGTATTTACAACTGGCTGTTATCATTAAATAATGGTCACTAGTTCAAAGTCTGCAGGATTTCCTGGGAATATTATTACCAGCAATTGTATTTGATCCTGTTGTTGCCGCTGTCATTTTGGGTGGGGGTGGGGTGGGCAAACATTTTATTGTCAAAGGAAAGAGGACAAATAGCCATGTCAGCTGGCTGATAAGATACATGTCCTGCCTATGTAAACCCTTACACTGTTCCTCATGCCCTTTTCAATAGATTCAAAAATAGCCAGAATTATGAATTTTGTCAGAATAAGGAATAAAAAAAGATGCCCAACAATCCTGTTGTGAGACTTTCACCTCTTGTAAGGTCAGAATTCGCACTCAGGCCCGAGAGAGAAAGGTCTGCAAAGTCTGCTGCTAAATCCAAAAGGAGCCTTTCTGCCCCTGTGGAAGTAACTGGATTCACCCCTGTCACAGCTAATCCTATCCCCTGGGCTGAAAGTATCATTAAAGAGCCAAAATAACAAGTGGACATGGCCAAAAGTGAAATACAGTGCTGCACTGTGATTGCAGAGCTTTAATGGCATACAGTGGTGGGTGGTTAAAACAGAACATTCTACAAAGTCCCAAAATCAGGCCAAGAAATTAACTTGGCGACATCAAGCAAATGCAAGGTGAAGAATATTTTTAAGGTGTACATTCAGTCTGGATTAACTCAAATATCTCAAGGTTTCTGGTATGCAATTTCAGTTTGAATTCAGAGCACATTACAGCTGGCTGAGTGGAAAATGAATACAGTCTATCTCCAACCTCAGAGTGAGGGATTGAGGTTATAACCTGGACCTCCACTGCAGCTGGTGGAGGTGGGAGGAGGGATCTTTTAGTGAACTAAACTGTTTGATTGCAGTCTGGGCAAGGAGTCAGTCTCTTCGTACCAGCCTCCTGGGCAGCACAGGCCACTATATTTGCAGGAGAAATAACATCAATATTCATATTCTAAAAATATTAGGGACCTCTGCTTAAAATCAAATTGCATTTCACATTAAGATTGTCTCACATCTTCTGGCATGTGGCAGGTATAGAATTAATGAGGGCGCTTAACAAGAATGAAAAATACAACAGATTTATCAAGTGTCTGACCCAAGGAGTGAACTGGAGCGCTGCAGACCTGAGTCATTCCCGTCTTCTCCTTGGACCTGCTCTTGATAGCAGCAGCAGACAGTGACGGATTGAGGCTGTGACCCAGTGACGGACTTCCATTGCGGCTGTCCGGAGGGTCTCTCACTGAAGCCAAGCTGTTTGATTTCAGTCCTGGTTGAGATCAAGTCACCCCATGTCGGCCTCTCGGGTGGCAGGGAATTCAAATAAAATCTGGGCAATGCATGATGTCGGATTCTAAACAGCAAGAAAGATGGAACTTACTGCGTGACATGACAGCTCAATGTTGGTACACTGACAGCATTAAAAAATGGTCAGTGAAACACAAGCTGAATCTCTGTTATTGATCTCTCATGTTTTTCGCTTTTCTGATAATGTTCTGATAATAGAGAAATTAATCACAATTTAAACACTATAAGGCTGGCATTCTTATATTTTCCTTATTGTTGAAAACACACAAAAAAACAATGCGATGCATTAGTTCTTCCCCATCTGTGGCCCCAAGCACATTGGTTTCTACTAATAAACAGGTGACAAATATGTTTCATTTTCAAAAAAGGCTTACTAGTATCCTAAAACAGCTGGGCACTGTGGTTTTTAGTAAAAATTACTCAAACAGGACTAAAGGGTGAATTGTTTGGAGACTATTTTTAGTTGCAGATTAATACACATTTGGTGCTCTAGTGAATATTTTTGGCAGCAGGATGGTGTAAATAAACTACAGTGCGCCTGTTCATGGAGATGAAGAAATGCAATACAATAGTGTGGCTCATTGAAGAGTGTTTAATAGTTCTTGGAAAACGGAGGAATAAGCTACACCAGACTCTGGCTACACAACTAATACTTCAATCAATAGTGCAATCAGTTCATTGTTTGTTTTGGTGTTTTCATGGGATTTGTTGACAATAAGCTATACAATACACAATAATATATAGAATATTCCCAGCTTTATCCTTTGATCACCATGGATTCACATGGTGACCCCTCAAGGGTCAAACGCTCATTCAAACTGTCCTTGGCTGATCTCCAGGCCCAACACATGCAAACATGGATTAATTAAGTGAGACTCCACTGAATTTGTTATCAAATAACAGTGAGTTTACATAGTGGGAGAATAAACATTTTTAATTATGTGGTCGGTTAAAGAGAGCATGGCTGACCCATACCATTGTATTGATCACAATTTGTGGCTGCTTTGTTATTCTGTGTGCTATACCTGACCTTGTTGAGATATCCCTTAATTGAGGGTGCAGTGACACACGCAGATTAACAGACAAATAGAAGCAGAGTGAGATGAATTAATTGCACAGTATGTGTGTAAAGGAAGGAGTAAAAGTGGGTTTTGTACTTACAGGCGCACACCATGTCCCCCCCACACCCCCACAACCCCCATCCCTCCCAGGTTACTTTACAATTCACCAAGCACTGCACTCACATTTCATCTACAGACAAACTGTTTGGTCTCCAAAAGGCTTTTGGAGAGATTACATATCTTTCCTTTCATAAAGATGCCATTAGTGTCTGGGGAGTAATGGAAGCCACTAATTTGATAGTCTGACCTTAAGCTATTCATCAGCTCAGAGGGAAGAGAAGAATAGATGATGCGGGAGATCACATTATAATTTGGCTACAGGATCCAATAGTCTAATGACAGCATTAACTCAAACAGCTGCAAAGAAAATGTTTGGAGATGCGGTGGAACAAAAGGGTAGCATAGCGAGGGTTGAGTGTAGCAGGCAAATCAGTCTGATAGTCCAACTTCTCAGCAGGGAGCAAATATAATATTCACACAATTCCATAAACAGGGAGACGTCCTTGTCATTGTTTCTGCTTGGCCCTCAAGCAGCTCTTAAAAGTCACAGTAAAGAATGATAATTGTTTCTCCAGAGGATGGGCTGAGGGCAGCAAAGCTGGATTGTTTTTTTTATGCTGCCATATACACCAAGGTTGTTCCCTTTAAATTAAAAACAACACAAGTCAAGAGTTGGAGTTTAAGAGGGGGATCATTTTAACACTTAGGCAAACTGTTAGCACAGGTGTTCTCACAGAGAGGTCAGGCTGAAGTGGTTACAAATCTGGACATGCATCTGAGCAAATAAATGAATAATTGAGGGCAGTTATCCAATTCCCCCCTTGTTCAGATCCCTGGGACATTTTTGCAGCATTAAGACTGAAACAGGGCTAACATGCAAATGAGGTGAGAGCGTGGCAGTTGGTCGATGTGAAACAATGTAAGGGCTTTAGACAAAGGCAAGTCAAGCTTAAGTGTTGAGAGGGCCTTCTGATTTTTGAGAGCCTGCTGAAGGACTATTCTGGTGTTGTCGGCATACTTTGATATTTTCCTAACCTTACCATAGCTCTTTGTTCTATTCCCTCCTCTAACAGGGCTCTGTGGGTTCAAGCTCTCATTCCAGGGCATCCATACACTGACCTTTGCATAATGCATGCTCAGCTAGCCAACCCAGGATAAGTCTGCCAATATGAGCCCCCTAAAAAGGGGGCATTCACTAACCACAGCATCCACTGAAGTTCAGCACTTCCTTACACAGGTCTTTTGATAACGAGCAGTCATGAATAACTTTAGACGTCGCCTGGTGGTGCCCCTAAGGTCCTGGTTTCCCGGCTACGACGGACCCCACCTGGCATGTTTCCCTCTTCTTGGCACACTGTGGCCAAGGTCCAAGACTGGCTTTGCCTGTGTTACAGTAGACACTGATTTATGAAACATCATTATCGCTGATTGGTGATGAAAATGAAAGCACTAGTTGTTTTAAAGTCTTCAAGATGGCGTAAGAAGTTCCAACATCTGAAACAAAAGTAACAATAAGCCTCAAACGTTACTAATTATTTGTCTTCCTTTTAAACAAATGTCACACAATACCGAATACAATACTGTTTGGCATCCCATTCGCAGACCTTGCATTCTCTGATTTTTGAGAACACCACCCAGAAAACTTGCAAAAAGTCCATACTAAGCAGTGATAACAATAATGACAATAAAAACTAGACATGTGATTACAGACTTTGTGTTTCAAGCCATATTTATGTGTCTACAATGTGATTTTCATACTGCACTCCAGGCAAGCTGCATTCATTGATGCAAAAATCTACTGCAGTGCTTTAGAAGATGGTCAGCACTATTGATGTACAGTATACGTAGTATATAATCAATAGACTGAGATATGTATTAAAAATATAACGTATATCAGCATGGTCCTTTTTCATGGTGTGAGTTAAGTGACATCTCTGGCCACGAATCCAGTTACTTTAATTGGAAGAATTCCCATTTGGGTCCACTTGCCTTGCCTGATTTTTCTCAAACTGTCAATATGATATCTATAAAGCATGTAACATGTAACTGATTCTACATAGTTCCAGGAAATGATGGCAGTTGTGATATATCTCCCACCAATGTGGTTGATCCAATCCACTGTTGATTTCCCTTTTCCTGGTGTCCAATTACAGCAATAGATTATGTGTCATTCTGCAATGTGCAGACCAGAGCAGAGCAGAGCACTCTCAGAGGGCTCTGAGATACTTGTACGGCCGTCTACCATTACAGATAGCTTCCATCGAGGCCATCTCTCCCTGCCCACTGCCACTCCCTGCGTGATGAATCTGCACCCATTCAAAGCGTCATTTGAACGCTGTCGACCATGCTTCACATTCTCTTGACCCCGTTGGGTTGAGACCCCTGTTTGGTCAGCGAGCTCTTCCCTCTTCATCTGATCTTGGAAGACCTGCAGCGGCAAGGCGAAGGGGACTGATAGATGGACTGTACGGAGGGAGTAATGTATTGTGGTCCTTGCAGGCAACAGAGATGAGGTTTAAATGATCTAGTACGCGGTGGTTTGTAATCTCGCTGATCAAATTTGCCAGGGATCCTCTCCCCACTGCCATCAATATATGGAGAAG
The DNA here is from genome assembly GCA_002120245.1 of Maccullochella peelii. Taxonomy (NCBI): domain Eukaryota; kingdom Metazoa; phylum Chordata; class Actinopteri; order Centrarchiformes; family Percichthyidae; genus Maccullochella; species Maccullochella peelii. Next base: position 41,337 of record LKNJ01000478.1, on the reverse strand, counting down.
TAATGGAGTCTACCACATGTGAACACAAGAGCTGTACTCCATCAAGGGCCTTCAGACTCACTGCAGCGTATCTCAGACTGTTGATCTGCAACCATCCACTGACACAGAAAAGAATAGTACCCACTGCAGCTGGCAACTTCTTCCCATTTGTTTGTAAATGACAGATACGGCTTGGTATAGGACCCATATTAACATTAAATCAATTACAAAATGAAATTGGATTTTATTAAGTGGGTCAATACACATTGAAGCTACTTTGCAGCCCCAGTCCCTGGTTAAAATTTGGGCAAAACAACATACAAATGGATACAACTGACAATTATTTTAAAGTATTGTATTATTTATTTAACAGGGACAATGTACATTACATTTATTGCATCCTACAGTATATAGTTTGAAAGTTATGCATCACCATCATACAGTAGAATCTTGCTTTACTTATACTTGCATGTTAATAACGAATGGTGCACTGGAAAACAGAGTGGTTGAAAGGCTCCTGCCCTTTTCCTTGTTCTTTGCGGCATTTGTGAGTCCCTGATTCAGCCCCTCCCCTGACACGAGCTGATAAAATTATGTACATCCAACCAGTGTATGTATATTGTCAAACATTTTACCCCGCTGCTCACCGTCAATTATTCTAATTACATACTTTGCAACTGTGCAATTTTCTGGAGAGGCTGTTATGGTTACAAGTGAGGAGCCGTATTCACAGGCATTGCTTCCATTCTATCCTGAGCATTCTCTGAAGCCCTCGGACGAGGGGGGGCTTGCTTTGTATAGTAAACAAGACTTCAGTGGATTGTGCTATAAAACTGTTCTGTGGTTAGAGATCCTCTGACACGGGGCATGTTCAGCAAATCCTGTAACATTGCTGCTGACATTTTATAGGCCTAATAGCAAACAATGTGGAAATCAGTTAAAGTGATGTACAGTATGTGGATGGTTACCAAACAACTGTCAGCTAAACAAAGTGTACTGTCTGTTTGTTTCCTGTGGAGATATTGAGAGGCATAGTGATGCATGTGGAAAATCAGCTTTCTCAGTGTTTATAATGCTCTCTAAAGGTAGGTTTGAACAGATAAGGCACTATATGAAAATAATTCAATTGGTTTCATTTTATACAAAGCAAAACCCTCCCCACTGTTATTAATATTTCTTTGAACTCTCCCCTTGACTAACTTAGAAAAAAAGTTCAATAGCCTCCCTCCAATATCTCAAAATAAGACATTTTTTAAATAATGCTGAACTTGCATTGCACTTAAAGTGACAAATGTTGTCTGTTGTGGTACAAAATTAAGTCTTGGTGGATGTAGGTTGGTTAAAAAATGATGCACTCTCTGGACAACGTTCAATCGTTAATAATTATACATTTCCATGTCTATTTTATGTAAATATTTTTTTGTACAGCAAAGATGAGAAAAAGATAAAAGACCCTCCACCAGTACAGTAAAGCTGATTGCTAGAAATCATCAACTCAAAGCTAGCGACTGGGTTAGGAGTGCTTATTTCATGTCTTTTGAAGGGTTTGGGGCTTTTCTCATGTAAAGAGGATAAAAGTTTCTTGTCGATAATCTTTTTGCTGTTGATTTGCATTTTAATCCACATTTCACTTTAAAAGATACATGAAGAAAATCACTCTGCTAAAACAATGGCTTACTGTCTATGTGCAGCGCTTTTCTCTTCAGATGGATTCTAATGGAAAGCAGAACGTGTCAATTTAGTCAAGTATTTGCTAAATCCTCAGTTGAGGGTGTTTTTGAATAATAAACAAGACGGATTATACTTTAGACTCTTTCACTGTTGGAGGTCTGTAGACCAAGGCCACGTTCGACAAATCCCAGAGCTTTGCTGCTGACATTTGATTAAGCCAAATGGAAAACAATATGGACATCACCGAATCTGACGTTCGCAGTTTAACTCTGGGGAGCTTGTTTATCATCCGTCCGTCTTTTCTCATTTTTAATCACAATCGGATTGGACTCGACCGTATTCCCCCTCAGACGCTATGTGACCGAGTTTAATTATGATGTCATGCAGTTTATGTTTTTCTTCCCTTTCATCCTGGCAGAGAGAGGAAAAGGAGGAGGAAAAAAGAAAAAAAAGAAAAGATGAGACAAGGCAACGTGACCAGAACATTAACTAACAACGATGCCTACACAGTGTGGGTTCTTCTCTCCTGCTGAGAAAGGGCTCAAATAAAGGAAGCACACATACAGTACGCTTCCTCACAGTAACAGTTAAGCATAATACCTAAATAGCACCACTCCTCTTCTCCTCCAAACACTTCTCAACTCTGTCACACTTATTCTGTGACCCTAAAAGCCAGTCTCAGGCTTTGAAGCACTGCAAATGGCACAATCCACTCCTAATGACACAATTCAATAGTCCATTGAACATTTTCTGTTGAACTTATTGCCACTGCCCGCTGCTCTCGCTGGAATTTCTTTGCCAGTGTGTTTTTATCTGTTGTGTTTTATGTCTCCATGGGGCTGATTCTATCATAAAAGATGGCTTTATCTGGCACTGCTGTCTGCTTGAATCAGAAGGCAACAGCCAGAAGAAATCTAGCACAAATCAATAAGCAGCTTCCAATTAATCTTTTATTTTATGACACAGAAAATGATGATTTAGTTGCTAAAATGACTAAATTAATCAAGATGATAACTTGTTCCGTGGCTGAGGAAATACATCTGCATTCATTGAAATTTGTTTTAATTTCAGCTATTCAAATAGAGACTCAAACATGCAGCATTCGGATTAAAATGAAATAATTTCTCACCAAGGGAAAAGTAGGTAGACAGACACAAAAACTCTCTAAATACACAAATATGGGGTTATGATAGTGTGTTGAAGAAGAGGCCATGAATTTCAATCATGTTTTGTTAACATAACCTTGTTTTTATATATGGTAATCCACAAGGCAAGAGCCATAGGATAGATCAATAGCATGATAAAGGCAATTGCTTCTGGCAGTGTGTGTGTGTGTGTGTGTGTGTGTGTGTGTGGTGGTTCCAACCAAAACATGTCCTTCACCTTGCCTCTGCATATCAGCTGAAAAACCAACACAATTTCCCATCTTTTATGAGGTTGCTGCAAACAATTTGAGACCTCCTCAACCTGTGTGGTCTATTTCACTGCTTACCCTTGCTGAATAAAATCAGCCTGCCTATATGCACACTTGGAAATTTACTGAAACTCCTGTGAGTTTTTTGCTTAAACAATATATTACTGTTTGCCTGTAAAATAAGACACAACTTCAAGTTTCTCAATTTAGTCCAGTGAGCTTTTGATTCTCTTTTTTTGGTTTGCAGTATTTGAAGATACACCATCTTTCCTCCTCTTCCTTCCCGAAAAACACTGTCAGCGCAGTCCTCATCCTTTTTATTCCTTACTTCTGACAATCAACGCCAGGGTTTCTGATCTTTATATTCTTTTCTTTCTGCCGCCTTCCCCAAAAGCTCTCAAGCGTGATAAATAAATGATCAAAATGTGAACAACATTAACTGTTGACGTAAATCACTTCTTGGGTTATTGAGTTTGACGCCGGGAGTAAAGATTTAATCAATAAGGGTTGTTTCATCCATAGATTAATACGGAGCTTGATGATAAAACCCCCAGGGGATAGATAAAGGCGTCCCTGTAAATGATTCCGTTTGAATGAGTGTGATGCTGTAGCATATCCAGGCCGTTGGTTTTTTGAATTCAAATATGGTTGCAAATCAACAAAAACAGCGTAAGCTTTTTAGTTAAAGGAGCAAGCTTGTGACCGGGATATCACTGCCTTGGAGGAGTGATGGAAAAGCACTCTGCTTTCTCCCAGCATGCCTCAAGTAAGAAGCAATAGCTGAGGCGGAGCAGCTCAGTAGCCTCAAATCCACTCAAGTCAAACGTACGCAAAAGCAACTTTTAACAAATCCTTTGTCACAAAGACAAAGAGGTAAAACAATGAGAACAAACACAATGCATATTTTGGGTTTTGAAGCCAGAGCTTTTGTGTCACGGTTCCTCCGGACTGCAGTAGATCAGATGTATGTGTGTAGCTCTTCTCCGGAGGTGTAAACAAGACTATTTTCATACCAGGCAAACTCCCTCGTACTTGCTTGTTTGACTATTTACTTTTTAGGCGTTGACTCAGTAAGATTTTTCAGTTCATTAGCCAGTTCTTCCCAACACTAGATCTAATGGTTAGCACACATAATTGCTTGTATTTTCACGGGGAAAACAACATCTCCCCTTGCAAATATAAGCAAATACAACACTTTACGTTAAGAGTTCTTCGAAATAGTTACACACATACAGAACTTGTGTGTTCATCTTGCAGATAGAGAGGGATTTATATAAGTGTTTAATTGTGTGGAAGAAAGGAAGATCGACTTTTTATCTTTTTGATTCCTGGATCTTATTGTGAAAAGCATAAAATATCAATAAAATATGACATAGAAACAGCTATTCAGCATTATGTAGTAGTTTAAAAAGCTTTGGCCATACATATATTTTCTTGGGTTGTGCCTCATCACAATAAAAATTGAGGTTGACACACTAGATTACAATTACTGCAGTGTGAAAGGGTAAAAAGCAGGAAGTGTTGGGCCTGCTAATGAACTAGTAAAACCCTGGCAAGTTTTTCTTTTTTCTTTTTCAAAATGTGTTTTTATTTCGTCAGCCCAGTCTGGCTAGGCTCATGCAGACCACTCCAAGAAAACCAGCCAGCCAAAGTTCGTCTCATGCAGGAAAGAGACATAACTGGAGAAATCACTTTGAACAAAAACACTTCCTTTTACACAGACTCCTACAGTACTGCACTTGCTCCCCTCTTGATAAGTTGCTGCACAGATTTAATTGAAGAGATAAATCAAAATGTGTAAAATGGCAATATGCCTGCACCAGTTCACAGATGTATGCAATTAAAATTCAGTGAAAGTCATCCATTTTCTTTTTGAAAATCAACATCATCTACAAAATACAGTCATATACAGTATATATATATATATATGAGCAAAATATGTTTGTTTTTTTGTATTGTTAAAGGTACATTCCACCAATTTTAATACAAATATCAGTTTATTATTTATGGGGTACTACTCAGCCTGTGAAAACAGTTGCATAATGTCATATATGTCAGTTCTGATAAAATAACCCTGTATGTAATAACCTTTGATGTCATCAGAGTTATCTCGGCTTGGGTTTAGAGAGTCCTAATTTTAAACAGAAAGCCTGTGTTACAAACTAGGGGTGTGTTTTGGTTGAAACACGTGAGATTAGGGGTAGTGTAGGATCTAAAGATGTTCAGCTTGACCCACTAAAAGTCAGGATAACTCTGCGTCTGCTGGAACAGATCTGACCCTATTTTTTGTTTTAATCTTGTCTTATGCAAGTCCCTCAACTTTATAGAATTACAATATTTAATTTCTGTAGTACCCTTTAATATATTAAAGTTTTTCACATATCTGGAAAATGTTTAATTTCACATGTTTCAACTGATTATTCCAACAGCATTTGTATCTGGCCATTATGTTAGGTATGGTATGCTAGATGAATAATTTCCGGCCTTGGAATTAAACTTTGAGTATTTAATTATGCTAATACAAAACAGTCCCATATGAGTGCACTTTGTGCGACAGACTGTGTTGTTCAATATGTACATTTCTATATGTAACAAAATAATCTAAACTCAAAGGTCCAGTAACTCGCTTTTTGGAGATTTTGAAGACTGCAGGATGCAGTTGAAGTCTAGTAAGATGACCTTTTTCAGCTTAGATTTTGTTACATTTATGTCCTGTCCCCAAAGGTTAAGAATGCAATTCTATTTCAATACATTTGTAATCTATAACTAAATTATAGCCTCTGTGTCATAGACCAAAAAAACAGAACACTGTCTTGAAGGAGTTGAAACATTATCTGAATGGCAAATTAGGAAAATGTATTTCAGCCAAGTTTAAGCCTCATAACTGCAAAGTAAGTTTAGATTGTTTGGAGAAGTCAGAAATGCAGACATGCCCACTGTGATGGATTACCCCGTGCAAGTTTTTGCTAGTTGAAAGTAGTTCAGGAAAGTGCAGGGGACCAGATAGACAGGAGGTTTGATCACACAGACTGTAAAAGATTCTATTTTACAAAAATGTCAATATCTGAGTCCCCAACTGGAATACAAACTCCATTAGGCATCACTGCAACGTAAGGGAAAATGCAAGGTAGAGTTAAAATAAGGCAGAAACAATCATATAAAATAGCTTCATAATGTTATACCGTAAAACATGGCCACACATTTTTCTCTCCCTGTCTTGTGTTATTTGCCAGTGAGTGAACAAAATGTCAGAACAGTCCACCTGGAGAGTGCCGGGCAGATGGAGAGGAGTCTCTGCTGGAACTCAAACCTCTTGACAGCATGAGAGTTCAGGAGGCTTGCACAAAACGCCTAAAGGGAACTGAACAGAAGCCCAAAAAACTCTACACATAAAAACCAAGGTATCCACTATGAGGTGCATTTATGTGGAAGAGGAGATACGCGGTCAAAGGTCCGAAGGCAGCTCAGTACATTTTGAACGTTTCTTTTCATCCTTGATTATACCTGAAGCAGAGGGTCGGGGTATCAAAGAGGGGGATGGTGTGACTTGCTGTGGTTGGACTCTTACCTGTCTGGCATGTTGGTACTGTTTGATTACACTGTCATTCTCCTCCAAAAAGCAGTCTTTTTGAAACATTTAGAAAGGAAAATATCCCTTTTACAAAATTCACAGTGGATTTTGAACACAGAAAGTGAAGCAGAAAATGATGCAGGGCCAATGGGAGAAAAAGATGTTGTATATGTGGTTAAAAAATACAGAAGTTAAAGCATAGAGGATGTAAAGGCACACAATGACCTATTTGGATTAAGGTTCTCATAGATATGTGATTTTATTTGTGGTTCGAAAATATTGGAAGGTCCATTGGGATAACAGTGGCAGCAAAAATATGCGCCATGAGATAGCTTATACCTTTTAATGCCATATGATCAAATGCATTTTATGTAAGTGATGTTTTTTTTCCAAGTGTCTGCAGCAGTGTGTACAGTAGATGCTCTTCTTGAAAAAATAAGGCATATATTCTGCATATTTCTATACTGGTTGGAATCTTTTTTTCCCCCCTTTCATTCATATGGTTTGTTTCTGGTAGTAAAAAGATTTTTACCTCTGTGAAAATTGTTAGCATACCGTATGTGTTGTAGATTTTTATTGTTTTTTTTATTGTGTTTGGCTCACTTAATAGCCTCTTTAAAATGATTGATTGAACACCACCTGCTGAGGCTCGTTGTAGCATTCCCAATCATAAGTACAAGACTGTATCACCCTAATGAAAATATGGATCACCGGCCATAAGTTCTCATCTGCTTTACACGTTCATGTTGGAGAGGCATAGATGTTTTTTTTTTCCCAATTACTTACAGTGGAGGAAAGTCTGTGGGGGCTCAGGTCAAGTTCTGTAGGTTTCTAGCACTTAAGGGCTTGTTATGAATCTCAAACTCATCTCGGTGAGCTGTCTTAACTCCTGCGGTCGACACAGTTTTGACCTTTCCATCCAAGACCACTCCTGTTATGGGACGTTGTGGGTGCAGAAGGGTGGAGGTGTTATTCCTATTTATTTTTTCCCCAGCGCTGCATTTATGTTGACAGTTAATTTAAGCGGATCAAGGTGTCCAGTTGCCTTGTCTAAAGCAAAGGCTTAGTATGACAAATAGCAGGGCAGTAAACTCCAAAGTCTATCTCTTCAGCTGCACTGCCCACTCTCTGTCTGCGAAGATTAACCTTTCAGGCTCTGGTGACACGGTTTCGATTATTTCCATAGTCAGGCTCGGAGCAGCGTGAGCAGAGAGAGCGCAGCCTGGATTCACAGGATCCTGACAAACATCCGCAATTCAATTTAAAAAAAAAAAAAAAAGGAAGTGAGACCAAAGACTGAATAGCAGAGACAGAAAGCCAGAGAGAGGGAGGGGAGAGAGCTGCTGCCATGTTCAACACCAGTTTAGCGGATCAATTATCTGACAACTGTATGTCTTCTCTTCTTATGCAAGGGGACGTGACTTAATCTGTCATTTATGAATCACAATGTAATGTAACTGTGACAGGTACAGGATAGAACTTTGAAACATTTATAGAATAGTTATCGTCTTTGCTAATTTGTGTCACTCAATCTGTGAGATCGACTGAGGTTAAACCTGCTCCACAAACCTGCTGTTTGCCTTGATGTGAGATTTTTATTTTCCTGTATGCCCATTTAGCAGATTCACTAACAAAGAATGAATACATTTCAAACACTTACTGTGGTGTCAGTTCATCAGAGGAAATGGGATTTACGCTAGTTTTATGTGGTTGTACACAAGTTTGGCATGGATTCTGACACATATGATACAGTACTGCCATGCTTCATTTGGATGTCATCTGTGAAAGGAAAACCTAAGTCCACACTCTCATTAAGATAACCTTGAAACTTAACATCCACAAAATCAACCCGCACACCTAATCACCAGGTCTTAGCCTTGGCTTTGATTTTTATGGGAAACAAAAGTGTCTGTTCGTTCTGTGGCCTTTTCCTTTCCAAAGTGTTTTAAACATGGTGCCGGTGTAATCAGTTTGCAGTCCACTCCAGCCAACGGTAATTAGCAGGAATGTAATAGCGACTGTATTGTGTAGCTTTGATGGCTCCTTGTTGAGCTTGGAGAGGACTAACCACCGAATCAGCATGCCACTGCCAGTACATAATGCCATATTAGGTCTTTATAATAGGGATGCTCTGCAAAAACAAGAAAAGATTTTTTGGTGTTGACAAAAACATAGGGTTTGCGCTAGTTATCGCTGTGTAAAAAAAAATTTATATATATTGTTATTAATGCCAATGTATTTTATATCAGTGGTGTATTTTATATCAGTCATTATTGACTCTGCTTAATGGAATTTGAATCATTTTTAGATATATTAAAGGAATCCTTCACTGAAGATTTGTTGTCACCGAAAGGTTGCCAGGCAACCAGCGGATACTCCAGGAAGCTAGCCGTTTGTCTCTTCTGCCAGTCTTTGTGCTAAGCTAAGCTAACCATCTCCTGGCTGTAGCTTCATATTTAGAGTACAGATGTGAGCGTGAAACAGCATATTTCCCAAAATGTCGAACTATTCCTTTACGGTGTTGCTTTCAATGGTTTCATATAACAAACGTTTAAGAACTTAAACTAAGTTAAAAAAAAAACAATACTAAAACTAAAGAGATATTTAAAGACCTAAAACTCTACTAACTCTGCTATATCTGCATATTTTGTAGGTGTGTTTTGATAATAAATGATGATAAATTATTTGATAATTCTGCTAAAATACCTAGATTCATTAAGTTCAATGTAAAACTGGATCCAAAATTAAACAGCTATCAGATTCTACCGCTAATAAGATCTGAAAAAAAAATGTTAACACTTTTAGTTTTTTCAGATTAAACCTTAACATGAATCCAAAAAGTAACTAATTTATTAATTAATTTGCACCAGGAGTCTAGAAATGACACACAATCAAGATCATTGACTCTTTTCTCTACAATCCTATTCAATATGCTTCACATGCACAGTGTACTGTAATACTGTCTGTCCAGCAAACCCAGCCATACTGTATAATTCAACTACTGATATGATATGGCAACAATGTTCTAACATTATTAAATGAGACTATTTATATTGCAAACATTGGTGCATCCCCACAGTATAAAAGTAATGCATGTCTGCTGTCAAAGACTATATTCTAACACAGCTTTTAAATATACATGGTTTGTCAGCTATAATCCAAAAGTCCTCTCACCGGTCAGACACACTATAAGTTGCAGATGACAACCAAAGAAATGATGGGGATGACTAAGGTTGCCTTTGGCTATAGTTAATGTATTTCATTTCTAATCATTATTCAGGGAACATGCTGTGTAGAAGATGATGTGACAACTTTCAAAGTACATCGTATGCTAAAGACCCAATTGGTATCTGCGACAAAATAACTGCAGCATACTCACATACTGAGGAGTGTGACACACATTTTATGTTTGCAGTTGATGATACATGAAACAAAATCTGTCTTTTTAGTGGAAACAAACATTCAGCAGCATCAAAAACATAACTTGGATTTAATTGTTATCAAATGAAAGTCTGCTTAATGAAAGACCTGTCAATATATTTGGGAATGAGCCTCAGGAAGTAAGTCTAAAATCTGATGTACCTGCTGAACTGTCCCAAAAGAGTTGTGAATAAATTGTGAATGATGAGATAGAAGAAAAAAATGGCACAAGAATCCTACAGGAAATTTGCTGCAAAACCCTTTCATTCAAATGGCTGAATCATTAAGTGTTCCTGCAGTCCCCTTGGATTTACCTTTTCTCTAATAGAAAATTTGAAATTGAATGTTTGAAGTGCTTTGTCAACAATAGTAACTGTGAGCGTGCTGTGTGCAGTTTATGTTCTGTAATCATTGCAGCATATTTAAAGTCAGACACAAGAACGCCAGTCACCACATGCTCCTGTTATATGTTATGTTTTCCATGCCATTTTGTGCTGCTAATGTGCAAAGTTGCCAAGTGCAGAATTGACACTGTGCTGCATCTGCTCCTTGTGTGTGTGAGTGTTTGTGTGTGGGTGGGTGTTTGTCTTTCCCTTCTTTGTAAAAAGCTTGAATGTGCTGCTTCAAATGAACCGATCAGCTGTCTAATCCTTCACTGAAATGGTTGCACTTCAAAGACTCTGGCTTCCAGACAGCCCATCCTCAGACTGCATTGTGCTGTCAATGAGGTACTCTGCACTGCGAGAACTGCCTCCCTTCTGGCCTTTTAGGACTTTTAGTCCACCTTCAAAACCATGAAACAGCAGATGCCTCTTGGTGCCTTTGCTGTCTTCTGAATATCTGTATCTCTACCCTGATGGTTTGACCCCCTCAGATCATATTTGTGTAGGGGGTTTGTGCATTTACTTCACACCCTTTTGACTAATTCCCCAGGGTTTCTTCTTGTACCTTCCCACTACTCCCTCTGCTCCTGTAGATGCTCTTGCTCTGTCACATATTCTACAGTTTCTCTTGTCCTCACAGTGCCGACTAAAGTCTACTTTTCCATCATCCTTTCTTCCTCAGACACACAGGTATCTCTCTCTCTCTGCTTGACTAGACATATCAAGTTGGATGTTTGCCCGCCGCTTTAAGCTTATCACCGGTGACAACAACATAGTGAATCCTTCCCAGAGCACTAAGCATCTCGGTGTGATCACTAGCAGAAAATTGTCATATGAAGCCCTCATTGCAGCCACAAAACCTTCCTGCAGATTTGTGCTTGAAAACATTGGTCAAACCAGAATATTTACTTCAGTTTACTTTAAATATTTACTTTAATTCACTACATCTTCTTCTCTGATGTCTAATCATCTCCTGTCTGCAATTCCAGCCCAGAGGGACTCAGATGTCTAAAGTATTTTCTTTAGCCTCTATAATAGTACAGCTACCTGTAGTCTTCAAATTCCCCAATGCCAATGCCTGCCACTCCTTGCAAACACTTTGCCCTCTTTCATCTCAAGCTGGTGTGACTTTACAAGACTATAAAGGACCTCCATACATCGTCGAGCCCTCCACACATCGTCGAGCCCTCCACACCACCCCTTCCCCTTGTAATATCAAATGCAACGCTCTGCCTAATAATGTAAAAACCTGGACATTGTCCCTCTAAGCACCGGCTTTTCGACTTTTTAGGAAAACAGTCACTCCCCATTCTGCCTGCATAAGATAGAAACCAATCTCTTTAAGAAACACTCAACATACCTTGTATTTCTTCCATCACAGTGCCAAAATTTAAGACCACTGCAGTGGCTCACCATTTCTTTTGCAGTTTTTCAGTTGTTCCTTATTTTTTCATTTAGCCCTCAAGCATGCTTATAAGAACTGCTGCATTTGTCTTTTCAAGTTCATTTGTATCACATTTGTACCACAACTGTAACATGTTGTAAGTTAGATACATCTGGGGCATGCTCTGGAGATGAACCCTGAGGCCATCAGCCACCTGTGGCCCAAAGAATCTACTGGCTGAGCTGCTGGGTTACTAAAGAAATGGTGGGGACGGAGGTGAGAGATAAAGACAACATAGGTGTGACAATACTGACAGTTCGAAGTTCCATGGGTAAAGTCTTTACTTCAAACACACAGGTAAATCCCATTCAATCTGAGTAACAGGCAAAAGTGCAGATGAGGAGCAGGCAAAAACAGTAGTCAAAACAGGCAAAAGGTCAAAACACAAAACAAGATTTAACATGAACGTACGCTAGAAAGCATGACGAAAAATCTAAGACAATCTGGTAACAAGAGAAAGGAAAACCTGAGCTATATATACAGATGGACTAATGCAGAACAGGTGAGTAACTGAACACAGGTGAACCTAATCAGCACTGACAGGAAGTAAACCAAAACACAAAGAGCAAAAGCAGTCCTTCAAAATAAGACCAGAAATAACCAGGTGACCTGACAAAGTGTGACAATAGGCCTAAGAAAAAATTAAACAAAAATCCTTTCTTCCATCTATTGTCATAGGGAATGTGGAAACACTAGCTAACAAGATGGATGAGCTCCCTGCATTGGCCAGGACATAGGCTAGTGGGACTCAGTGAGCTGCTGCACTGGACTCTACAAGAAGCTTTCCATGTGAGCGAACTAAGGAAAACAAAGGACTTGCCATTTTTATTCTTTCTTGATGGTATAAATCAGGGTATGCTATATATTTCTCTAGAGCAGATACTGTCTTACTGGTTCAACCATATTACCTGCTCCCATCAGCCATGGCTGTTGCTGTTAGCATCTTGCAGGATTTACAAATACAATATCCCAGCACCCTGATTGAAATGCCCCTTGATTTTTACCATGGCTCTCAATTCCGCTCTTCTGATTTGCTTTTTCTATACAAAGAGTACAGCACTGGACTAGCTATTTGCCAATGGTAAGGGTGCATAAAGCTCCCCCTCTACAGGTCAAACACACAACCAAACCAAATCTGTTTCCAGGTTCCAGGCTTGACAGGTGTGACAACTGTCAAGCAGCTGCACATTAACCTCAAAAGACTGTGTTTTGAGTACTCTGTGGAGGCTACAGTACAGGACTGGCTCTACCTTGGCATTACTGATTACATGGCCAGTGATAAGTGGCCAGTTTCCCCATGCTGGAACTCACCGATAGGAATGGAGCTCCAACTACACCCACCCAACATCCTACTCTACGCCTCTGCTATTATAGACTACTATACATTGGACTCAACTCCCATGTCTGCGAGGCATGATGAAAATAATGTTTACTCTTAGATTTTTTTCCATTGCTTTCAACATTAGCCAACCACAACTGCTCCAACTTTAAAGTGAGACAATGTAACATTTGAGAGAAGAAACAACCCATTTTTCTTTTTCAAATGAAAAGTAGAAAGGATGAGAAATAGAATTGGTGTTCCTCAACTCAATACACTCGGGGGTTTTGCTGATACAACCTTTCTTGGTCTGGTATGACCAGTATCTTGGTGGCTAATGTGAGCTAATCTTAGCAAAATGTAGGCCAGTATTGCTGTGTGTGTTCACTGACTTGATGACTCTTATCTCCTTGTGCTACACTACACTTTGTTAAAGCATTTACCATCATTTCGTAATTATCGCCACAGTGCCTGCTGTTCACCAAATGCTGAATTAATAAGCATTGCAAGAAGTGAGCAAGACAAAGGATCTTGTTAAGCAAGGACACAAGATTCATCTGACACTGCTAACATACTGTAGTTGATCTTTACAGGGTTTCTTTCAACCTTAATTGCTGTAATGATATAAAAATGCACAAAACTAATTAGGCAACATGTTTGCCACTTCAGGATTAATATTCCTTCAAGGTAATATGCTGTTAAAAACCCTGCAATGGACATTCCAGAACATTTTTAGTGATATCAATCTTTTTTCCCCCAATATTAGTACATTTTAGTGTTAAAGCACATTTCATTTACAAGACCATCCTCAGTTTGACCAAAGTTAGAATTACACCACTAGCCATGGATAGGGCTTTTGGCCAGCAAGCACTTATGCTAACTATTGTGTTGAAGAGGGGTAGACAAAGGAGACAAGTACTGCAATCATGAATGGTGTCATGACCTAGCACAATTTGAGGTTATGGACAAATCCAAATTTACAAGATGTGGTTAGTGGAAAAACTGTATAAAGATGCAAAACTGAATCTAACCAACTAATTTTTTTTAAAAGCTAAATGAATGTACATCAGCTTTCATATCATTCATGTTATTAGCATCTTCCGAACACTGCTTGTTGCCTGCCTCCTTCAAAAAGTCCACCATATCTCTGCTCCCAAGAGGCAGAGGAGCCTGTTGCTCTGGCCTCTGTGGTCAAAAAGAGACATGTACTGCTTATCTCATATCCATCACTGACCCCTGTTAGATCCACTGCAGTTTGCCAACAGAGCCAACAGGTCAGTGCAGGACATCTCATCCCACAGCTGCAACAAACCGAGCCCTCCCAGCTAGCTTTGCCCGATCCCATCTGTTGGTGGGATTGTTGTTGCTGGTAAGACACAACAACTGTAACTTGAAAAGCAAATGTTGGACACTCTCATCCTCAGCAGTGGCCCTGCTACAGAGGTGTGCACTTTTTCCTGTGTTATTCTCATTCTACACAAGTGGCTGCACCTCCAAAGACCTCTCTGTGAAACTCCTAAAGTTTGTTGACAGCACAACTGTTCAGCCATTCACATTGCCTTATTCATGATGGTGATGAGTAAGCATGCAGACATGAGGTGGAACAGCTGGCTGTCTGGTTCAGCCAAAACAACCTGGGACTACATGCTGCAAAAACTGTAGGGTGGACTTCAGGAGGAGCCGATCCTCCTTTGCTTCCTATCGTCAGCAGTCAAACAGTGAGCATTGTAGCTTAATTCAATCTCCTTGAACTCTTTTTTTTCCATTTCTACTCTGCAATAATTGTGTCCATCTGAGACATCCACCCAGTGTGACAGAACCAGGTGGCATCACATCATACTGTCAGCGAAGGAAATCATTGGCAGCAACTTGCCCTCCCTCCAGGACCTGTAGAGCACCAGGATTAGGAAGCACGTGACCGCGCTCCTCCATCTGGGAAGTGCTTATAGAGCTGTCGACACCAAGACCACCAGATGCATGAACAGCTTCCTCCTCAGAGCTGTCTCTCTAATTAACAAAGATCAAGCCGTCACCCATGCCCTTGTAAGAAAGCAGATACTGCCAGCAACTTCCCAAGATAATTTCCTTTTATGTGCGTACAGCATGTATTTCAGAATACACAAATTCCTCCAAAGGCAGGAAACATGAAATCATTTTTTTGTTCTTTTAAAATATTTACGGTGACCGATTAGAACCATTGGGTATATGTAGTTTAACAAATTTGGTGCCCCCAAATGGTTTCGAAAGATGAGTGAAACCGTCAAAAATCTAGACTCATGTTTACTATATTTGTCACAACTAGATACCAGAAAACTGAGATGTAAAAGGTCTAATATTGCTGAGTCCAGTTGTCTGTGGAGAGAGTACTCATGTCACTGCTGTTAAGGAAACTGTTTGCATTTAACTCTGTTTTAAGTTTTAATTGCTAACTAATAACTCCCTTTGGGTTGGCAAAGTTAATACACTACCCGGCAAAAGAATTCCATTTCAGCAAATATGGAAAATCTATGGGGTCTCATTAAGTAGAGATGGCATGTTCATCTCTCTTCAGTTACACATACCAAAAAAAATCCCAGCTTTAAAACTGCTTTTTATACAAAGATATTTTATTCAACCAAGGATTAGGACTCCTAGCCACCAGGACATCATAAAATGTACTAATTCCGAAAAGAACAATGTAGGTCTTTGTCTTTCTGGCTCTCAGTTGTGCTCATTAAATAAAGCAATCACCAAATCTGGGGATTTAGCTGTAAGCCAGAACTGATCATCTCTCAGATCTTATACATGCTGCTACATCCGTATAGCTCGGTATTACAATGAGGGATCCAAAATAGGAGGATTACATTTAACCAACTGTAGGACCAAGACCTTATTTTAGGTCATTCTGTGGTCATCATTAAAATACCTTCAGAGTGTTTCATCATTTTTAAATGAACTGAAACCACGGGGCGAGGGGAAAGTGCATTACCTTGAGGCCCATGACACCCATTTTAAAACATGATTTTGCAAGAACCCCTCTTTTTATTGTATCACTACATACAGGATTGTGAAATAACATTTGAGAGACATCTTTCCAGTATAATAAAATAGACTGATCTTATGCAGTCACAGTCAGTACTGTAAGTTAGTAATAACTGGCGGTGACCTTTTCCTTTAGAAAATGACTGGGCCAAAACAACAAACAGACAAAGCTGAGTAGAATCTTAATCCTAGTATTTGTGTTATTTTGGCCATTTGTGTTTAGCATACTGCATATAAATTCTGCAAACAATATGTCATCCTTTACATCATGAATACCTATTTTCATTCTGCTCACAATCAACATCCACATTGACAATATACTCTTCAGTGAGTAATGACACGCAATGGTTCAACATTAATTTTGAGCTCTTTGGTATTTTTCTCAGTTCACCCTGGGCCCTGGAAGAGACAAGCAACAGTGGAACCTATTAACATGAGAATGATTAATGTGGCCAGATGAACCCTGTATTGTAAATCATTCTTAAAACTTGATGCACAGGACGCTGTGTAATTACATGATCACAAATGACCCTGACAAAATAGTCATGGGAGTGTACTGGAGATGGTATTTAATGTTGATTTATGGCTTTGTGTTATGTGTGCTCATATCTCTCCTGAATGATGTGTGAAATTTTGGGGGCATGTGTACTAGAGAGCAGTGAACCCTGTTTCTGTTCATGCTGATAAAAACAGGAAAATATGTCTCAAATTGAAAATGACCAATATTTCACTTAATTACATGAAAGGAGCTTGTGGTGGACTTTTGTTAAATGAGAATGTCTTAAAATAAAAATGTTAACTACATTGCTTTACTCAGCTAATTATTTTCTAGCTAATTGTGGCCTAGCTAGCTGTCATAAAGCACCTCATACATTTTACATCTACTGATTTATGTTATGGCCACGTATACCATTCATCAAATGCTATCAACTGTTCCTAGCCACTGTAGCCAAGGGCCAAAAGCGTCCATATGACCAGCAGACAGTGTTTCACTGTGTACTACTGGGGGTAATGAGAGCTCCACCTTAAGTCAACTATAATCTCCACTGTTTTGGGTGGATTCACACCAGAGACATAGCCATTTAGCCATTTCTGTTTACAGAATCTGTCTCAAATCATAGGCTGGATCTTCATAAATCCTGAAGGCCAGGCTGACCCCATGTCTTGTCTGAAAATGACACTGTCTAGCCTGACAGACTGAAACTAATGATGCATTCAAGCGACCCTCATCAACTCATAATGTCAAATTACGTAAAAGTTTATGAGCACATGGCCAAAAGTGTGGACGTGCCATGGTGAAACTAAGGCACGATACCTGAATTTACAGTGAGAGTTGTACAGATTGACATTTCACTTAGACACATGATGGACTGGTAAATATAGTGATAACTTCCATTTCCTGTAATCCCTTGTGATTAACAACATTTCCACACTGCTAACAAGAACAAAACTGTGGAGTTTATCACTTCCATTATTTACACCTCACAGTGGCTCTTTCATTGGCCTGGTTCATGCGATATAAAACCAGCAATCAATGACCAACAGAGTGCAAATACCTGGTAAATGGAACACGTTCACATGATATTTCCCAACTTTACGAGTTGAGGGAAATTGCCTGACCGCTTCATTAATTAACTGGCCAGTGCTCAATGGATTATGGGATACTGGGGGCTGCATGTGTCCTCCAAATCTGGAAAAAAGGAGGCTGCATTTCTTTAAACATATGAATTGGGACAGACTTCTTGATGTGTTATGATGTATTTGGTCTAGAAATGCAGACCTTGGAGGACCCAACCCCTGAATTGGGACACAAGCAAGAGTCCCAAGTGTTCTGAACTACAAATAGAAGTCTTTAGAAGTGCAATCATTTGTGTATAAGGAATAGAGCAGTGGGAAGAGCACACATTCCTGGAGGACACTACTGATGATTGTTACTTCTGAGGCTCAGGAAACTCACATCTGCTTCATTAAGGAACACACATATTTGTATGCATGCAGACTTGCATGTTTTTACACTATAATTTATTATGATTTTTATCATCATGGCCATATATACAGTATGTACACAGTTACATACAGGAAGAGTGACCAACAAACTAAAGACAGGCTTATTGACAGTTTGGCAGACAGGCATAGTGACAGAAAAACTCAAAGAAATGGAGACAGAAAAATCAAAGCGATTTACTGACGGAAAGCCAGACAAACTGAAATGACTGACAGGCTGTGAAACGGGCAAGCAGACTTCTACTAAAAGGTATTTAATAGAATTGAACCAGTAGGATACAGGTTCTCTGGATATGTGTGGATGCATGGAAGTGCTGATAACCAGCTGGTCAGCTTCAACTTAATCAAGGCCTCAAAAGTTGTAAGGGAATGGGAATACAGGAAGTGTTCTGCCTATTCTCATTCAACTCTAGATTGAGCTGTTTATCAGAGGAAAGTGGTGAATCTCTTAGCAGAGTGACAGAGGAGAAAGTGGAAGTAAAAAACTGAAAGAGAAAATAAGAAGCTGAATGAATAAGTGCCATTGTTACATGTCAAGTTTGCCTGGGTTCCTTCGCCTAGTTTGAAGATGCGACTGAGCTTCTAACTTAACCACTGTATCAAAAACAGACATTTCTGACAGGGACATAAAGCTACTTAAAGCTTTTATCACACAATTACTTCAGTGTGAGGTGATATTTAGTACAGTGCTGAAACTGGCCTTTGCAGTGTGGCTGCACTTACTCTGAGTACTGCTTAAACACTTCTTTATCTTGTCCAGGTGTAAAATCAAGCGGAAGTAATGAAGGCTGCATATTTGGTGGCACATATAAACAAACTGTTTTATGATATGTAGTGATACATGCACATTAAGACAGTAATAAAATGTGAGCAAGGCTAACTCCCATGCAATCTTGACAAAATTAAACTATGACCAATTATTCTCAGATTTGAATTTGACCCTTAACAGCGGCTCACTTCACCATGACAGCAGTTCAAGCAACTGGCCAGGTGTTGAAATATCCAAAAGTTAAAATGTTTATTTTGCTTGCCTACTTGTTTTGTAGCATTAAAAATGGATTCAGTGATTTGTGTGTAGTATTCAATTGCATCAGCAGCTTTGTGAAAGAACACATGTTGTGACTCTTGAGAAAACAATAATGACAATATGTTCAAATGTATCAAAGAGAACGTTTCACTCAGTTAAGCTACGTATCATTTTGACCTCTATATGAAATGTTTAAAATATATATGTATAGTCATCACATAAGCTCTCCTTCTTCCATGCTTGCTTCAGAATTCAGGGACTCGGGGCAAACCAGAGGACATCAAAGTGTCTTTATGAACTCACTCCTTTTAAAGCACCACTTGCCCACAGCGTCTCCACCATCAGACACTTGTGTGATGGGTTTTCTGTCAGCAAACATGTGGCGTAATATGCAAGGTTAATTTTCCAGTTCTGTTTCTCTAAATAAACTTCAGCAACTTGCTGATAATTTGCACTGAAACCTGGTCACTTTCCAAATTATTAGTTGTTTCATGAGGTGTTGACTATCAAAAGCAAACGCTAGATAACAGTAGCTACTGGTATTCATTAGCATGCAAATTTTGCAAAGAGCCCCCTTGTGGTCCTCCTAGAATGCAGTGGTGTTTTTTTAATAAAGCCTCCTTAACTATCCAAAATAGCTATTACTGTCATTTAAAAAAAAAGCAATCAATAAAAAAATTATAATTTTCTGCATCTTATATCAGATGCTACTTATTTCAATGTAGTGGCCCACTCTTCCCCACTTTCATTAATATTGTGAAGCCAGTCAAACTTTGGTCTCACAATAAACAACAGAAAGTTAACATGCCTCAGGATTTAGCTAGTTTTTCATTGTTGCTAATGATAGCTGTAAGAAGTAAGCTAGCAGCGATGGAGGGAGAAGATCTGTCAACAATCATGATGACCATCACAGTAACATGTGCAGTGGGACATGGATTCTTCAGTCAGATACACCCTCTGCCAGTCTGCCTCTGCGCCTGTCTCTTTGCTAGAGCTGGTTTGTTTCCTGATTGCTAAATGTCTCTCTGTGGCTGTCTGTGTGTATTTAACTGCTTACTGTGTTCTTCTTGATGGTTTGGAGGTCTTATTATGCAAGAATAAAGCCAGCTGAGGCTTTGAATAATTTGGAATTGATCCAGTTTTGCACCTATTGGTTGTTCAGTCACCTGCTGATTGTGTAATTGTGTGTAGCCTGTGCAGAAGGCCTGCTAGCTGTTGGTGAGTTCGTTAAGTGCTGAATGAGTCATTTTAGTCAACCATGTAGGCTATTTTTTGGAATGTCATGGATAAGAGTGTGTAGGTCATGTATTTGATACATGCATTGATACCTTTGATGTGAACATAAACTTTGAGATTTGTGAATGTCTTTTTATTTTAGCGTTCACTACTCCACTTCTAAAATGAGGGCACAGTTTGAGCCTCAATTCATTTGGGCCCTCTAAAAGAACAGCTGGCCCAATCTGTGATGACATCACATAAGGTGCTTTTGAGTTATGTTAATAAAAAATAGCATTGAAAATACCCATGTATTTCTTCAGTTTTTTAACTTCTGTATCCACTTTTTCTGTCCTTTACAACGAAACTGTTCCACTAATGGCTTTTTAAACCCCAGAAACCCAGGCCTTTCTCTCTCTGTTGACATTGAACGTGACTTGCAGCACACTGTTCACCTCAACTAAATGTCGTTTCTTGATGGTAGCTCATCCCCGTTGCCTTTTGACTCTTGCTGAGGGGTGTGAGCCAATAACTGTCCAACCTTGGGGGTGTCTAGTCAATTTTAGCAGTTGGGGATGTTGCATCTAGCTGTGTGAATCATGAGCGCTTTGATAAGTCCTTGAATGACCTGTGAACACTTGCTCATTCAGTGAATAGATGGCAGTCGCCGACGGGTGGATTTGCTTTTGTTTTTCATAAACCTAATGAGTGTAACGTTCTTGACAGTCTATTTCAAGTCCCCTCAGATGAATGGCTTCATAATGTTTTATTCTAAACTGTATGTCTTGATTAACATTAAACCAATTCTCTGCCAGTAAATGATTATCTGCGGAATATTCAACATTTGCCCGTGTTGGTAAACATAAATGAGAAACTACAGCTCATTGCTGTGGAGGCAAAAACAATGTAAATCTGATGAAATTAATCCGAATGAGTTAAATTTGGATCAGACAAGCTCATTTCCATAATTAGCCAATTGTGTTTGGAGAGGGACTCATTTAAATCTGCTCACTGTTGAAATATGCATGTCTTGAGTCATTTAAAATAAGGACTTAACTCTAATGCGGTATACATGCAAGCTGAGGTTGCCATGAAAGTACTGAAATGTCCCTTTGTTAACGAATACGCAGCTTTGATTTGTGAATTCATCTAAAACCTGGAGAATATGAATGTCAAACATGTTAATAGAAGGATGGATAAATACATAAATAAATCACTCCTTGTTTCTAATTATGTATTATTATGTATTGTAATTATGTATGTATTAATGTTTGTATTACAAATCCCAAACACTGATTTAAAAAGAGTTGTGCAAGTATCTCCTGTGCACATTACCCAACACCATAGATTAGCTTGAAACATTAATAGCTGCAGCCTTGCTCTACAAGATGGACACTGATGCATATCTCTGATAGATCCACCAACCAAGAGATGGATATACGCCATATACCTAAGTATATGCACCAGTACACCTCCGCTGTCTCATATGTGTCTTTCTATTCTAAAATGTGCACATTCACATGAACAATGACGTGTCACATCATCTACTTTCCATATACTTCCTTAAGTTACCTCTTTGTGGGTGGGAATGCATTTTTTAAGCTTATCCACTCAACTGAACATCACGTAACGCATCACTGAATACGCTGAATAATGTTGGAGTTATCAACAAGCATCAGCAATAATTACTTTTGACTATAATTCCAATTAACTCCACGGGTGATTTCATGTTTAAATACTTAAAACCCTGCCTTATCTTCCTTCCTGCTTTTATAGAAAACTGTTGTTCATATGATGAAATCTCTCTTTTGTATTTGTCATCACCCTACCTCCAACATATGGTAAACTCATTAACCAAGATGTGAATTACCTATTAACTCTGCAGGTATCTGTCAGGTTTTTGCAAATAAATGTAATTTACAGAGGACTGAGCCACAAACAGCTGTCAGCATTGCTTGAATCTGCCTTAGGGTGCATCATTCCAATCATATCTGTGGCAGTTTATTCAGACTGTGGGATCCTTTTGTTTGGTTCATTTGGTTAAACAAAGCCATTCACATTTGGGTGCACACCAAACAGCCCCACTGAGACTGCTTAAGTCTTGGTTCTCTTTCAAGCAAACTGGGGTGCAGTTCATTAAGAGAGACCAAAATCCGAACCAGCTACAGGAAATAGCCCCAAAATAAATAAAGGAAGAAAAGTGTTGAAGATTGATTAGTTGATGATATCTAATGACCTACAGGTCCTCATGCTTGGAAATCCAAACAAAGGCGAGGTACAGTATCAACCAAAGTTCATATCAATTGAGAAAACACCAGTTACTAGCTACAGCTGATCACCATCAGAGAAGGAGAGCTCAGTTTGTTTTTATTCCTCCTCACTGCCAAATCGCCTAGTGGTAAGGTTAATTCAGTCCTGCAAACAGTGTTATTTATTTTTACGGAACACATCTTCCTACTGGCATAACAGTTTGAGTCAAGTCAGTTATTTATATAGCCCAACATCACAAATTTGTCTCAAGGGGCTTTGCAATCTGTACAGCATACGACACATGCTTTAGACCCTCAATTCCAATAACAACCCCTTTTTTTAACCAGAAAAAAATGGAAGAAACCTCAGGAGGAGGGATCCCGCTTCCAGTTACAGACATGCAATAGATAATGTGTGTACAGAATAGTCCAACCAGATGGCGGATGGTCCAGCACAGAGAAGCCAGAGTGAAAAGCGAGGACAAAGAAGAGACAATAGGGAGAAAGAGAGGCCCACAGCTTTGACGCTCAGGTGCTTGTGCAACAAACAGAGGGACAAACATGGACTATAAGCACTAGGCTTCATAGAGTCATTGAGACTGATACAGACAGAAGGATAATGGCAACAGGTAGAGGAACTGAAGTAATCAAATAATAAGCAACTAGCTGAAAGTTAAGACAAAAAGATGAGTTTTAAGTTTGGATGTAAAGGCTTCAACAGAGTCAGACTGTCTGAATTTAATTCAATTTCTCTTTGAAAGAGAATAAACACACACATATACAGTGTATATATAAAACTTTGTATATTTTTGACTCCCAGTCTGCACAGTCATTTGTTTTGATGAAAGCTATGTAGGATGGTGCCCAATTTCTCACTGCCCCTTTCCACTTTTCTAAAATATTCAAGTAGTGAAGATCAAGGACAGCCCTGGATTTCAAAGCTATCATTTTCTTGACAAAACCCATATAGAAAAATTCAGTATTTTACTGCAGAGAATGTTCCCTTCATATAGTGTTTATTCTCTTTCATTTTAAATTCAACAATCAAACACAGACTTCTTTTATTATACTCACTCCTCCACCAGCTCTGAAAGTCACTTACTATGCAATATAATGTGATTATTCAAATTATTTCTGTATCATTGTGCAGTTCTAACAAGTACTATTTACATATAGAAGCGTGAACTTCAAAGCTTACATTCAGCTCCAGTAAAACACAAACCCAACTATAGTGCAGCATTTCTTTGTTCTTGGACACAGTGTTATAAATCACACTCAGAATTGTTATGTAATACCTGCTTAGTGCTGAGACTTAAGTGTGATTAAAAAGCAGAGGAAACATGGACCTAATCACACATGCGGTGTCTGATCCAGAATGTGTCACAAAGCGTTATCCTACAGTAAATGCATACATAATGGTATTACTTATACTAGATCTCTGATACTAAAATAAAACAGGGTACTAATGTGTGCTCTGATATCAAAATGACAAGTCATTTGGTGTGGACCCAGTCATCTAGAGAGAGCATGGACATGTGGAGAAGACCCAGGAAGCGTCTCCAATCTGGCGGTGTCGATCATGGCAGATGGAGCGGATGATCAGCCAAACAGCCACTGTTGTCAGCGCCATTCACAAATAGCGCAGTGCATTGCAACTTCACGAGCTGATTAGGAAACAAGACACAGGCAAAAAGATGAATCACCCCCGCCCGCTGCGTAGCATTAAAGCACACGTCTGCTTTTCCTCCTTTCAAATGACAGAGGGATAGTCCACCCTTCTGGTGCATTTTTCGCTCCTTGTAGACATGAGAAATGGCCACAAAGATCAAAGTACAGAGTGTCAGCCATTCCACAGGGAGGAGAGCATGGGATTGAGAATTGGCTTGCTTACACACTGCAGACGGTTAATACAGAGGGGGGTTGTCTGGGCGGAGGGAAGCTGGGACTGTTGTCCCAGACACTGGTCCCAGCGGGGGATCTATATAGAAGGATACTTTTTTGAAGTCATAAGTAGGTTCCAAAGGCCAATTTTTCACATGACTTGGCTCCATGACCTTGAAGTACAAGTAATGTTATAATAAAATATCACTGGATGTATATGTTGTGTATTACTACATGAATGTGGATCTTAACATGCTATTGAGCATGAAAATCCTTAAACATCCTGTACGCCATATGGCCACAAATATGTAAACACCATTTCTGTATGCTTTTGGTTTGGGGCTGTTTTCATAGTTTGGGCTGCATATTATGCAGATATTTTGGACAACAGTGTGATTCCAACTTTGCTGCAACAGTTTGCCCCAGAAAGCCCCTTTCTGTTTCAACTTGACATTAAGAAATGATTATCCCAATTTGATGTGGCCTGCACTGAGCCCTGACTTTGGCCACGTCCAACACCTTTGGGACAAATTGGAACGGCAACCATGAGCCAGGCCTTGTCACCCAACATCAGTGTCCAACCTCACTAATGCTCTTGTGGCTGTATGGGAGCAAATACCTGCAGCCAGGTTCCAAAATCTTGTGGAGCATATTAATGCCCATGATTTTGGAATAAGATGCTCAACAATCACATACAGTATGGGCATAATGTGCAGATGTACCATGCTTTTGCACATGTAGTGTATTCTAAATGCTAATACTGATAAATGTCCTAAAATGAACACAAATCCATGCCACTGTGAATGACAGCCTTCTCCATTTGAAATTCATTTTTACTCTAGTGGATTCAAGCAAATTCAGTGTGGTTTTCATAATATAATTCAGTACATAGTTGTGAGTATAATGACTTGTTTGGCCTAAAGTATAACTCTACAACAGGACCGCTTTGATACCTTTATATAACACATATGTTGATGTACGTGCAGTTTTAGATTCTTTCAGTGTCCCACCAACCGACAACTGAACAGTTGAAGTAGAGTGATGCAGCAGCAGCAGAAACTTAAATGTGTTCAGCGTGCAACCGTATGACCTTTATCAAAAGTAATTTTCAACAAGAGGATTTATCATAGTCCACATGGACCCCATGCATAATACACCATTGGTTAACTTGGGTCAGTTAGTTGTTTCTCTGCAGTTTCTTTTTTATTCAGAGATGAACTGTATCTCTGTGCTAAAGTCTGATCACACTGCAACATATAAAGCACAGAGAGCGAGGGGCTGATGTTTTTGTTGATGAGCACCGGGCAGCATCAAACCCGTCAGTACAGCAAGCCGCAGTTAGCACTTTTCCCCATTTTACATCTTTGGTGATCAACGGTCTGTGTGTAATTGGCCGTACATCTTCGCCAGTGAAAAGGTTAATTAGTATGCTATTATGTGGGTGATTGAAATCTATGATAAATAATGCAATGGGTTTTACTCAATATTTGTTTTTCTGCAGTGTGCTGCAACCAGTAATGTTTGGTTATTTTGTTAATTTGTTTGTATTAATAGTATGTATGTAATGTATTTTTCACCTTACAAGAACATTATACAGCCTGCCTAAGAAGATCTGCATGGCTGTAAATCTTATCCAAAATATGATCAATTCAACAGTTTTGTACATGGATATATGGATTTTACTGTTAAATTGAAACACTGTGTGGCTCTAAATATCACATTCTATAGACACAACAGCTCTATTTAAGATTTTCTAGTCTGGAAATGCATAATTGAAACGAGGCCTTGCCTCCTAAGTATCTTATATCCAGTCATATCACTTACATTGTACTATGAATAGAGATGAGATGAGATTTTATGAGAAAGCAAATTGACACTATAGGCTATTCAGTGCTGGGTGTTTAAAATGGCTTTTTTCCATCTGTTTAGAGAAATCTGGACCCAGCAATTTAACGTTAGATCTTCTGGCTCTTTAGTGTCCTTTGGTCCGGAGGGCTCACAGACCAGCTGGGTTGGTCAGCATAAGTGTGCTGTGTGCAATGTGATGTCACAGTGCTGTCAGTTTTTTTTCTTCACACTGTGACCTCTTGCTGCCGTTTTAGAGCAAAGTTGCTGCGTGCAGCTTTAAAGAATTCCTCACTACATGGTATGCCAGATAACACATAATTTATTGTTGGGTTAAGTCAGGGCCAGTTTGATTAATCACTGTGACATACTTTATGCAATGAACCCATTCCTTCAGTATTGTTGTCCCCAAGATGTGGGTATCCTGCAGAACCAACCCTCCGTCCCATTATTGGTCCGCTGTAAACTATCCATAATTGTTTGAATCTCAATTGTGTAGGCAGTTTGTAATCTCTGCTAGAAGGGGACTGCTTAATCAGAGCAGCGGGGTGAGAGATCACTGTCAACACTTTTATACACGACACACGACATTTGTCTACCATGTTGGTAATCTGTAGCCCCGTTCCCAATCATGATCACATTATAACCCACACATACAACAAGGGGGATACTAAGGGGGAAGTATTTTCCATGCTACTCATACGTTCCTCTGATTAAAATTTCCATAACATCCTGAGGAGGAATCATTGTCATGTATTATTCATACCAACAACCCTTAAGCATTTAATAGAATCATGTGTGAACACACAGGTGCAGTTTTAGATTAGTATGCATGTATGTGAAAAACTTTTCTTTTAATTAAACAATGTTATTGAAACAAATAATTATATCATCATCAGTGTTAACCAGAGATAGACTGGACAAATATACAGACCTGGACTTTGATCAGGAGTAGCCCACCACGACTGGGGCACTGATATCCCACAGCCCCTGGCAGAGCTGTCACGATCATTTAAGGCTGACATGATGAAAAATAGCAAGAAAACGGCATCCTAGTTTACTGTGCTATGCAGTCCTGACCCTGCCCTTAAGGGCACCCTAAGGGGGCTGTCTTAATTGGGCCCCTCACTGCTACCAACAGCAGCTCTTTTCATTAAGAAGGACAATAAAAAGACAACGTCAAGAAAAACAAAACTATACAAATCTGTAGCCACACAAGCAGCCCTACGAGGCTGTAATGCTCATTACGACATGCAAAAAAATTGTTAGATTTCTTAGAAATGGTGTGATAGCATAGCTATTCTTAGACCATATATAAATATAATTGGGCTATCTCTTTTTTATTTGACATTCAAACATTATTCGAAAATGGGGGGAAAAAATAGATATTTGAACTGTTCCTGACCTGTTCGAATTCAAAATTTACAGTCAATAAGTGCAACAGACCATTTGAAATAGTTGGCCTTGTGGTCCAACAGAGGGCATTCTTCAAATTCACTATTAGCTTGACCCATTGCATGACCTATTGACATTTTAGTAAACTAAGCTGATAAATAAACATGGATGACATAGCTCTACTCCCCTTACGGTTTCAGTTAGTTAAAGAGGCAGCTCAAATGCTTTGGTTTGATGATAGTAGGCATATACGGGCACTGTGACTGGAGGTGGGGTAACTTCCATTTCTGCTTAGCACATCTGTACAATGGGGGAAACCAGAAAACTCAGCTACGAATGAAGCCTAGGATTTGTAAGGGAGTAGTTTTAAATAAAAGCTCATCAAAGGCCAAAACTCCTGTGTACTTTAAATAAAGAACAACTACTCCCCCGCTGTGTCCAGGAGGCCTGGGAGGGATGAGAGACTGCAATGTTTGGGGCTAGGCCAGTATCTATGTTAAAGGACAAAATAAGATCATTTAGATTAAATGTTGTGTTAGTGAGTGATCTGGCATTTTTCACAGCCATGTTGATATTTAAAAAAACTAACCTAACACTTATTGTTCTAAGGCACTGTGGTAATACACTTGTGTAATTAACACCTCTGGGTTTCAAGGGGGGTCTAAGTTTTAACAGAGCTGATGGCCGGCATGGGGGAAAGTAGTGGATGGTAATTGCCAGTCCAGGTCCTGTTTTTTCGTTTTAGGAGCTGGGGTGGGACTGAAAAGGATTCACATTGTAGAAGCTAATGACTGTAGTTCAGTTGACATAGTCACATGACACCAGTCATTGCAGTACGCACAATCACAGTATGAGCAGAGTGTTAGCTTTCATAGAGTGCAGGAGTTTGATAAAGGTGGTGACTTTCAGACCAGAAAGTTAGGCCACCAGGGAGTTCAACAAAACATTCAATGAAGTCCCCTATCGGTAAAACTTTTGGTGTCACAATTGGTGTCTCCTTTGTAGACTGTACTTCATAATCCATTCCGGGTTGGTCAGTTGTTCATTGACACATTCAAGTGTGAATTATTGTGAACTATAGTGACAGGTGCTCCAACTCCAGAACTTGCCTGAGAATCATGATGTTTTTAAGTTTTCTTCAGTATCAAAGTAATCCAGTGACAGTTGTCTGTACATCCACAGGTACATTGCAAACAGCAACTGCTAATGGCTAATTCAGCATACTTTTAAGGGTGGCAGCTTGTAAACACATACAGGCTAAAAATACATTGTAGCCTACAGCATGGCAACATTATACTTCCTGTTTAAATTCCCCAAAGCCCCCAACTTATGGGAACTGTAGTTCCAAAACTTAGATCATGACTATCCCCCACACTGAAGTAAGACAAAGAGTAATAATTGATCTATTAATTGCTTTTTCATGTTGCACTATCAATATTTTTTACATTACTAAGGCTCCTTTATGAGTTGGACTAAGGACTTTGAGTTGACTTGGTCCATTCAAATGTTAGTTTTGTTCTCTGAGATTAGACCATCTTGTTTCAGGTGGAGCCCAACCTACGTATGTTGCTTATCAAATCAGCTAATTTGCTTTTGAAGTCTACAACCAACAGCAAGCATGCCTAACCTTTTCGTTTTGGGTCCCAGTTGTGTTACACTATCCATGAAAGCGAGTAGTGACTTCACACTTGAGTGTAATGAAATTGTTATTGCATCAAAATGAAGCATCATGAAAGGAAAGTTCAGCTAATTCAAGTCATTTACTCATTTTCTGAACAGTACAAGTGTTTGAGTAAAGTGGAATGAGTTTTTCTCACATCCCACCTCTGAAAACTGTTCTTCACAATATTTATTAATTTAGCTTAGCTGCCACATTTAATCAGTCTTTTTCTAATAATAGTTTAGCTACTCAGTTTGAAAGGAAAAGGGTTTTTCTTCAATCCAAAAAACTAACATTGCAAACAAGCTGGTAGTGGAGTGGCATTGTTTCAACAGGGAATGCCAAAACGGGGCTTGTATGGATGGCAGCTCCAAGATTGCCCAGAGTTTTCTGTTGGGTATACTACGCCTCTACACTCTTCCCATGGCATTTTCTAGAGCTATACATAAAGAGGAGTCAGAAATAAAATGGTAACTCTAAAGAAGATAACCTCTTAGACAGAGAGAAATCTATTAAAGTAAAAAATGATGGAACGTCAAGAGGGATGTATTTACCCGAGTAACAGAACGCTTGGTTGAATCATTCGGTGAGCATTCAAATTTCACTCATGTGCTTTTCTCAAACGTACCGTATGCATTTCTTTGTTGTTCATCCCTGCTGTGTGTTTTCTGTGGAGCCACATCGATAGTACAGAAAATGTTTCTTTCAGCAGACTGTTAAAGTGTCCATATGGTAGCAGTACAAGGGAAAAGTCTCTAACCACCACATCCTACTCAATTTCACATTTCATGTCAAGGCCACATATAATTATCCCAAACTTATCTCATCATCTCCTCACCATGCATGCCTTCAAAGCCCAGTCAAAATGCATATATGCTTTTGATCCAATAACTCTGCCCCTATACCATGTTGCAGTGGGATTATTGGGATCACTGTCTGTCGGAAGCAATCTGAGACCCCAGATAGAAGCATGACCAGCCAAACTCTGTTTTTCTGCTCAGTTAATCCGACAGCACCTTCTGAGGAGATCCAATTAAATCTCTCCTTCAAAGAATATGTGACTGCTGGAGCATAGATGAGAAGGATGGGCGGGAGGAAGAGAGGGGGTATAGGGAGGGAGGAAGGGGTTTCTTCTGTTTTAATCATTCCAGATCAGTGTCACACTATTTAACCAGCCCCTACACAGAAGAATGTGTTTGGGAGAACAGTGGCGATTAAAAAGCTTGCATGTGTGTATGTGTGTGTACACAAGCGCTGTGTGGAATGGATGCATGCGAGTTACAGGGCTGAACTGATAAACACATCATATATCTGTTGATTAAAGGTGATAAGATGAATAACATCTTAGATCAGATTTATCAGTGCCTATAATTACAGCGCTAAGCAGAAATTTCGTGGTGACATACTGTATTTGCACAATAAATTGCTGCTTGAACCTTGCAATGTAGTGAAGAACATGTGTCCTTTTAGGAAAAAAAAAATCTATAATAATACTTTGTTTTATTCATTCATA
The DNA here is from genome assembly GCA_002120245.1 of Maccullochella peelii. Lineage (NCBI taxonomy): Eukaryota > Metazoa > Chordata > Actinopteri > Centrarchiformes > Percichthyidae > Maccullochella > Maccullochella peelii. Next base: position 10,327 of record LKNJ01000478.1, on the reverse strand, counting down.
ATGCCAATTATGAGTTTGAAGAGCACTTATGATCATGAAACTCTCTTGGAATATTTGTGTCATTTTCCTTGGCAAATTTTTCGACTTCTGTAGCAGCAGATTACAGCATTTCTATTTGGGGAAATACAAAATAAATTGTTTTGCTGGATTGAAAAATATTTCCCTAACAAGACGCCCATACATGATGTTAAATATATCAATATTAGAGTTGAGTGTTGAATTCTTTCCAGAGGCCCGTGTTTACTGAGACATACTGTTGAAATACAGTTTATCAAGTCTGTGACTAATTGTTTGGTAGTTGGATCCCAAGGGAGGAAAGCCTGTTGGGATGCAGGGTAAAGAGGATGGCAACCTCCTTGTTAACACAAATGATGATATGCATTCTCCATCTCTGAAAAACATAAGGAACAAGGAAGAAAACATTGAAACTACTCATCACTAAATCATCACCTCAACTTGTTTCCCTTCTTCATGGCATCCTCCAGTCATCTTGTAGTCAACAGTGCATGCCGGAGGCGGCCTCTGCCAGAGTGAGTGGCCAGTAATTATAATACGCATGACAGGTATTTTTCTGCTAATTAATTTTGGGATAAGCAGGCAACCGTGCATGTTTTCCACTTTATTAAGCCGTGGTGGTAAAGTGTTGGCAGTTAAAAGTGTATCCTACTTTTCGAAGCCCGCCAGGATGGATGTATGGATGATGAAGGGAAGCCAGGGGAGATGAGTGGTGGGAGCGATGTGAGGAAGGGTGGATATGAGACTGAGACTTTCAGATGACAGAGATGCAGATGGATAGATGGATAATTGCACATATCAAGTGTATAGTGAGGACCCTGTGTCAAGTTGAACCTGTCAAAGCTGAGATTCCAGTACAAAGTACCAAGCCTCTAAAGCACCAGAGTTGCTGACTCTCCCATAATGGTGTTTAGACCCTCTCTGTCCTCTCCCTCATCCACACGTTTGTGTGAAAAAAGCCTCTTAGGGCTCAAAACCACTTTAATAGAAACTCCTCAAAATTTTTTTTTGCTAGAGTATACACTGAACACTTCGCCACGGCAAAAGAGATCCAGAACACAAATGTAATGGTTTCCCATCACAGCATGACAGCTGCTACGAACAACGCACTGTGACATCCTGCAGAGTGGATAGTTCACAGTGGAAGTGATCCCCCACCAAATCTCCAAATAACCTCTAATTGTCAGAGTGAAGTGTGTCCCAGCTGTCTGTGGCACACTGAGCCCACTTATGTCTGCCTTTTATTAATGAGATGCACACTTACAGTACCATTTCAGATGTCTCACTAAGTCTAGATTGCTTATGACAAGACGCAAACATGCTTTTCGGTTTTTACCAAAGATTGAGAACTCTAGTATTAGATAAGAGCTACTTCATTTTTTTAAATGTTGTGATACAGACAGACTTAAATTATAGGTATGTTCAAGGATAATTCCCATTTATTACAACTTTGGTCTTATATTTGTAGTTTTGTCAACATTGTATGCACCAAGTTAATTGCTGAGACCAGTAAAGGAGTCTCCCCTGCGCTTTCCCACCACAGGCTGGACGAGGAAGCAGGTTGTTTCGGACGCAGCAGTCAATACACAAGTGTTTGTTGAAATCATCTCACTCCATACCCTAAAACATCCTGCTGATGTTCCACACTTTATTGTTATACTGTACAAAGAATTAATAAGAGGTGCACCGTAAGCATGTAAAATGGTTAATAAAACCAGTGTTATAACGAACTTGATTTATCAGACTAACTGCCCTGTAAACTATTGAGGTATATTATCCATTAAACATTCAAATGTACAGATGGTTAAAGTGTATCTGGTATAATTATGCAATGTTTCATAAAACTATTGAATTTGTATGTATTCATTACATTTTGAATCTATATGTTAATGAGTAGTCAGTATCTGACTACTGTAGTCTAATGTATTCAATGTGAATTATTTTAACAGTAAAGTGGCACTGCTTTTAATGCCTATAATGTGACAGAAAAAAGCAGGTAATGCTGCAGTTCATTCGTTTATTTTTAAAGTTCAGTATGCCAGCCTGCATTAAGCTGATGGAAAACAGAATCAGGTGATGAGCTGTGGGACATTTACATCATCGCACTAATGCATAACTCAAGTTGTCATTTTTATGAATTATCACCTCACTTTGCACAACACTTTATGTAAATGAAAGTCAGATCTCAACAACCACATGCGTCACAGGTACACAACATTAACGGCTAATGATGTGCCAGACGAAATAAACCACAGAACACACATGAAGCAGACTCGGGCTTTAACTGCGCTTGAACGATCTCGTGCGGCGGCATGGACATTTTAAGCTCTTCCCTGCTTGCACACATTGGAAGCTTAACCAAAAAACATTAACAGACTGGAGAATTATACATTACATTTGGCCTGGGAGATGTAGGGTATTTGTGTATAACAGCAGTGACTAAGACATACTGTACAGCAGCCATGCTCTAGTGCTATACCTCTGTTTGTCTCCCAAACTTCCACACCAGAAATGATTTTTATCTATAAACATATACAAACACAGTTTTGTCGCTGCATGAAAGGAAATCTTTGTTCCAAGACAACACAGTGATGCAATTTTTTTTCGCCTCCCCACCCAGCAATCCCCGTCTCTGTGAGGCTCTCCCTCCTCGGCTGCAAAATGACGGCACATTTGCATGACGAAAAAAGAAACACGGGTCTCTTTGATATGCCTCTCCTCTTCATGCCTTCCCCTTAGTTCTTCTTGCAGGCCCTGCTCACTAGGGACAGATAATTGTCGGGAATCTTGCTCCCTCTTCCTTCTTGTTCCTCTGCTTGGCAGTAATGATGGTAAGGCTTTTGAGGTGCAACAGGGCTAGGGAACCAATTATGGATTCTGAGTTTAGCTGGCTTCAGAAGGGGGAAGGCAGGAGGACCACACTGCTGCACTTTGTTAGGTAATAACACAGAAATTAGCCATTAACAGTGGGTTTATTTTGTTTGAGATCTTGCTCTGGATGAATTCAGAGGATTCTTTTGTGAACAAATTTGCCAGAGTCGATGGAACCAACTAATACTCATTGTTTAATTACAAAGACCGCAAAACGAGGAGATGATAGGAAATGAGGGGATTTTTGTCGTTTCAGGCAATAGAGTTATAGGCCTCTCTCCATTTTAAGCTAGATAATCCTCTAAATCAAGTCAAACATGTAGCCTGGTCCTCTTTCTCAAAGAAAGATAATCAATTACTAACGCAAAACCATAATCAGGGTTTCTCAAAAATCTTTGGAACAAATGGGTCAGCATGTTGTGTTGCATGAATAAAGGTGCACTCCTTGCACTTTCTGCATTCCTCCTCACTCTACTGCCCGCTCTCTTTTTCTTCTCCTCTCCCCCATTCAATCACTTTCTCTCCCCCATGCACTCGGGAATGAATGCCTCAGCTGCAAATTTCCATCAGACTTGTGAAATGAGTGCCAAAAACAAAGACTGCAGCTGTGTTTTTAACCAAGGGAAGCCTTTTGTCTTAGGGATGACTTGTGGTGCTGTCGCCTCCCCCCTCGCCCCCACTCCTCCCCCTCTGTTGTCTCATCCGAGTTAGCAGCCGGGCTCCTTTTGCTGAAAGATTCATCTCCTCGTGAGACATGGAGTCTGAATGTTTCATTCCGCCACTTACATTTTCACCAAGGCTTATTATGCCTGCGATAAGGCCTGTGGCTTCACACACAGGCTATATTGATTATCCTACAAGGCAGCAGCAGGGACATGAGAGCGAGTGGCGGGGGGGTTGACAAAAACCGGGTCAAGTTCTCTTGAAATATCAGAACTGAGAGTGGTTGTCAGCACAATCAGTCTTTTTCTTATAACACAGAAGAGTCAGGGCGCTGGTGGTGTGTGCTTTGTGAGTTAATACGCTAACAGCCCTTGATGATAAAGCCCCACCTGTCTGCAATAATCGCAGAAAGTGTTCTACTATTCAAATCTACAAGCGTGTCTCTTCAAATTCCGTGTGATCCTCTGCCAGCAGGTGGGATGCAAGGTCAGAACCACTTTCTCAGAGAAAAGACAGGTGTCACTTATGGTACTGCAATTATCCACAAATTTGCCAAGAAGATGTTTTTACTTTAAGATGTTGCTGGAACTCTGCAAGCTGAAGCTTCCCCTTTGGGATGATGATCAAATAAATGCCCCTGAAAGCAATAAACACTGACAAATGTGGGTAGTTAAAATTGTTCAGGGGGAATTTTTACTTTAAAATACTTCTCAGAATAATAGCCTCCTATTATTGCCTTCTCAGGCAATAAGAAGAACAGACAGGAAAAAAAGTGAGAATACGCTTGACTTATTATTACTGATTGTATGGTGGGAAGATGTGCAGCCTAACAATGCTCTACCAAGAGTATATGTATTTAAAATAACTTTCTCCACATTTTAATACCAGATTCTGAGCAACCATCATTCAACAAGTTCATTACAGAAACAAGTAATTTGATTCTTTTGAAATTAAAATTGTTCCTCTGGGTGAGAGTTGAGCCATTTAAAACCCCAGATCCACTTTACTCGAATTTGTAGTAGTTTCAAGGTAAGTTAGGTAGCAAGAATGTCTTCGGGGTATTTTGTGTTTTCAGTCCAAGGGGAGCTCTCAATTACCTGAGGAATTCTTGAATAACTGAGCATTAAAATTAATGTGATTAGATATATAGCCTCTAACAATAAGAAGCCAGTATTTGCACACAAATACACAGAACATTGATTTAATTGTGATATTGCAGAGTTTAATCAATGGCGGAATCAATCACACTTAGAATCAATGTCAGTAATATGAGTCCCTGCTGTTCTTTTTTCCTAATCAACATATTGCAGAATGTGCGCCCTTGCTGTGGGGAAGGTGGGAGAGGGGACAGCGAGGCTTGGAGCAGAGGCGGAAAAGAAGTGAAAAATCTTCAAAGCATCTGCTTTACAAGTCTGATATATTCTCACTAGCTGTGTTAAAATCCTTTGTGTCTCATTAGGCTGCGATTTTGGGACGGTGCCTTTGTGCACTGGACAAATTCTGTTTGAAATGCAAGGAGGAGAGAGATCTCTGCTGTCGGCAAATCCAAGGGTTCAGGCTTTGTTAGTGAAAAGAAGAGGGTCACTTGTCTCAACCAATAAATGGTTGATTTTATCTTCCTTTTCAATAAGAGAAGTAAATATTTATAATGCCAATGATTTTGGTGGACCAAAGGTGCATTGTATTCAATAGCTAAAATGAGTTTTGAGAATTGGTGATCTGATTTTGCCGAGTAATTTCCACGGAATGGTCTGTGAACAAAGGCAACAACAAGAACAACTAGAATTGCATTTACTTAGACTGACACAAGCAGTATCAGAATTGAATTGCACCAAAAACATTTTGCACATGACAGCCCAGTCACTTACAGGCTGAGCTAAACGTCAATGTTAACAGTGACATCCAACAAAGAGAGATTTGTGCAAACTCCACCAGAGGGCAATTCTGTTGTTAAAATATCACCAAAATTGACATGATCAAATTTGAGTACATACTGCTTGGGCACTTGAATTAAATGAATGGAATGTGAGACACTTAGTTTGGTATTTAAACCGTGATGCTCATATGTACAGCGTGTACACAGTGGTTACATTTGTTAATATGCAAAGTTGATGCACTCTTGCATATTTGTACTTGGTATGAATTTCCATTTCCCTGCATTAGTTATGTGATTTATTGTTGATGCTGGCGATAATAATAAAATAAAATCACCACCCACAATGGACACAATGGCAACAACAACCACCAATATTCGTACTGTTGTTTATTATTATTAACCCAGTGTTAAATTTCATTTTATGGACTAAACTATTATGGTTGAAAGCATCCCACTTCACTTTGCACATTGCCTGGGTTGTAACTGACAGAAGGCGGGTCTAATGTCACCACAAAGTTACCTATTCCATGGGAGAAAAACATGGAAATGGAACAAATACTTGACAAAGGCTATTTAATAAAAGATTATGTTTGCTAACAACCAATTATTGGAAGTTAGGCACCCCTTCCAGCGATGTCTCGGCTTTCTTGATAGTCCTAAGTGTATGTATTAATACACAATATGCACTAATGGAGTTGTTTTCTGTGGTTTGGAAGAGAGCTACAGAGAGTGCATCCAGTGATTCAGACTTCTCTGGCTTAATGTATGTTTAATCACGATGCATGCATATAGTGAGTAATAAAATAATGGAGGGAAAGCAAAATTCCTCCAGAACTGGCCTTTAATATCACTGTGAGGTCTGCGGACATTTGATTTGATTGTTGATCCAAGCTTCGTAGAAATTTGCCCTGCTTAACCTTACAGGCAAATGATTGATTTTAATTAATCAGCATTTTTATCCAGTAAACCAAAACATGTTGAGTGGTTTAGAAGGGATATATAATGTGTTAAAATAGGAGAGAAGTTGGGCTCCAATTAGATTGTGAAGACTTGGGTAACACTGTGAACCTGCCCTTTAATTCTCCTCACTGTCTCATCGGCTGTTGTCTTCTCTAATTGCACTGAGGCTGGCTTGTTCATTTATTCACATTCAATAATAATGGTTATAATTGAGCTCAAAAGGAGGACTCAGTCAGGTTCACTCCCTAAAAGGATGTCGTCTCTGGTTCTTTGTAATCATGGCGTGTAACCACAGCTTGAATGGGAGTACTGATTTGAGTGCACTGGGAAGTTATTCTAGGTATGAACAAATTCACCACCATCCCTCCGAATTCAACAGCTGAACAGCTGAAGGGAAAAAAATCCCATGTCTGCTAACATTTAAAGCCAAAGGGAACTGCTCACTTAATGGTACATCATTTTATTCTGGAATGTGGACATAAATCATTATGTAAGTGGAGAACATGTGGATGCATAGTACGGCCCAAAACAGCTTGAGAGTTAACCTTTCTAATATGAACTTATGGTATGTTTTCATGAGCCAAGGCCTTGAGTCAAAGATGCAAATTTTGATTGCAAAATATCTCATGATGCTCACTATCCTCACATAATGTTCCAAGAACCGTGATTATGGGCTTACATTACACTTAAATTCGGATGTGTGTTTTTGTTGATGTGTGATGAGTATTTTTTAATGCTTTTTGCACAGGTTGTACAGATCTTTGGGTAATGATTTTATTCCGTTTCACTTCCTCCACCTTTTTTTAACAAGCTCTCTTCAAGCGCAAAGTTGTTACAAATATTCTCTAAATGCCAGACAAAGCAACATGGACAAATATTTGAGCTAATACATGCAGACAGCGTGGATGACCCAGCAAACACACACATTCACCAACTACAGAGGCGTGAGCGTACTATTTGCCACTGCAAACCACAGCTGTACTGTAAGCAGACCTGTGGCTGCAAGCAGACCCGACGGGACGCTCGAACAACTGAGAGGCGCTGACGACGAGGAATACTAATGACAAGCAGGATTCCGGGATGAAATAAATCACACGGAAGATGTTGCACGACCCGCTCGACTTATGCAAAAGCTTACACATCTTTGCTGAGGGCATTTGTGGTGAGAGTTTATCAAACTTACAAGCGGTGCTCACAGCCATCCCCACTGTTCAGGAACATTTTTCTCAGCTGTCAGTTTGCTGACGGATGTAAATTAGGCAGAAAATGCTCGAGCAATGTCTCTTAGAGCCATGCCACAGACAGAAATATTCTCTTAAAAACACAGATCTCATCCTCAGTGACAAATAATGCCATTGTGAATGAAAACTGTTATAATGTTATGTAAATATTAGCATCATGTTACAGCATTTAGTGTGCAAATTGCAACAAACAAAGCATTCCTTTTGACAGCAATTTTCTATTTGTTTATGTGATGGATGAGTGGATTTTCAAAGGGCAATGTCCAACTAAAGAATAGATACCCTACATTATTTGCCTATTTTCTAGGCTGTGCATAAACTAAATCTTTTCCTCAGCTTTGATTTATCTTTGATGTGCTAAGTTCATTAGCGGCAATCACTGAGGCTTGTCAGAACCGCGCTAAAGTGATTTTGTTAATGACTCTGGAGATGGATCATCCTGATGTATGTAGGCGTCTTGCAAGGAAAACAGAATAATGTGGCTGCACTTGAAACTCCAGCTTCCATAGGCTCATCGAATGCTCGCTCAGAATAGTCAATACCTTCTCATTAGCAAGGGAAACATCAGGAAAAAGTTGTCAAAAGTACAGCGCCACACTCGTCTTCTTGGTTGTAAAGGTTGAATCGCTAAAATGCAAAGAGCTGCACCTAATAACATCACTGCACAGAGAGAAGAGAGAGAAAATTCTTGGAATATGTTCAAAGCCTCTTCTCAGTGTGTAGAGGTATAAGAATAGAAGTACAGGACCAGTAAATATATAGTTTTTTATAGGAGTTACCAATCTTATTTAGAGAGTATGTTATGATCATGTGTGTCTCAAAGTCTGTAACTGTGATTACTGCAACTTTGGAGAAGTATTTTATATATTTTCTATAATTGAAAATCTAATTTGTTCTTTTAAGCCCTCGTGTACATAATCAAAAATAGCCTGTATTAAATTTTTATGGGACCCATTTAAAGTGACATGACTGAAATAGATCTGTCTAAATAAATAATAGATCTGACTATATCCCATAAGCCATGTTGCATGACTTCTGTGCGGCATGTTATGACCCATGTGGAATTAATAGACTGCCAACATGCATCGTGCTGTTGTTATTGCTTTTAAATGACACAAAGAACAAGCATCTTACACTCATGTGTGCTGAAATGTTCTCATGTTAGCCGTAAACCCCATACCAGCCGTAAACCCCTGCAGACACACAATGCCCCCAAGAGTCCTGCTGTAGAGAATCTAGCCTTCCCAGAGCCCCCTCTCTCCGGCATACACACATACCACTGGCTCCCATGGGTGCCACTACACCAGCATAACCATTAGGCAGCTGCATTGATCTCTACTCTTCATATAATGGGCCAGCAAAACAGACACAATACAAACAGCTCTCCTAAGAAGCTTAGTTCTGCTGCAGCCAGTGTTGATGCAATTAATGTATTATTTAGCAGAATCAGTGATTACAACATGCACAATTCGACTTTTAGTGTGGCACAATATGGGATGCTGTCATTTCCCCTGACTGCTGGCGTGAAGGCAGATTACATGGGGAAGGAAGCAATTGTGAAAACGCACACTGCAGCACACTTTAAATGTGATTCTGTCGAATAATTCCCCATGAGTAAAAAACACCAATTCAAGACAAAATGACATAACTACGTACATTTGGACTGTGATAAAAACCCTCATTTTGATTGCACATCATGCAAGATGTGGTGTGTTTAAGAAGAAAGGGCAGCGTATTGATTTTAACACTGGAGCATTTATCAACTGTTTAATTTTCACTACACGCCTGTGAAAGGTTCCTTGTTAAGACATAGAGCCAAACTTGGCAATCATGAAAGCATTTATGACAATCTACTCGTAAAATTATTGTGACATGGTGTAAAATGGTGATGCGAGTCGGAACAAGGTAGTTCAAACACAATCATCAATCTCATACATGTGGGCGAATCGCAGGCAATAAAACTGGTACTTTACAAGTTAGTCCCAAAGAAGTCCCTTGTGAGTGCGTTGTTTCATGTTCTGGGGGGTTTGACTCCACTGTAGCCGCAGGACTGGACTTATTCACAAGAGTGTCGTCCTTAGAGGCTGGTGTAGAAGCCGTCCTAGCAAGTAGGCCTCTGCTAGCTTTGGCCAGCCCACTCATCTCTTGTCGATCAGGTTTTATTTTATGGTTTAAAAAAAACGGTTGATGGCAAAGTTCCAAATTGTTCCACAGTACAAAATAATCATCATGAATGCTGACACTCCAATCTCAATCCGCAAATGCCTAGCAGTTCAGTCTTCATTCCCAGCAGAATGCCAGCATGAGTGGATTGGTGTATCTCATCAGTCAACATATCTATAGCCCTGGTCCTTATGAGCTATGGCGATCCAAGCAGCATGTGCATGTCAAAGCTTGGTTGGGTCCCATTCTCCTAAGGAGTTAACTAAATAGATGCTTTTGTAAGCTATTCACATCTGATATTTCTAAATTTGCAAATAGCACTTATTATCCTAAAAAAGAGAATGCACAATACATCCATGTTTGATGCTAATAAGAGACTTTTGAGAAGCAGATAAATGGAAGCAGGGCAGTTTTGAGCCTATAATTCTTCCTTGACTATCTTTTTTTCTCTTATATCCACTTGCTATGAAGACAAAGACAAAATGGACATTTATGTAAGAGAGAAGCACTGACAGCTGGGTATTTATATACATACATA